>PVKH010003227.1:0-10572 GCA_004027955.1 Chaetophractus vellerosus
AACAGTGCCTGGCACAGAGTAAGCTCTTAATAAATAATTACTGAATTGAATGAAATTAAATTGAACTTAAGTATTTACATCTGAAAATCTTTTGGAGATGTTAGCATTCATTCAAATGGACCTTTCATCCCTGAAGTAATATATATTTGAGCCCCAAATATAAAGACAATACACTTGCCCAGGAAGATTTGTAACAAGTATATGTGTAGTTATCATGTCCTTCGATATCCTTCTTTTGTGTGCCAAAAGAACTATGATGTTAAATTATGTTTCGTCCAGCAATTGATACAAGACTGGATATTAGATTGCCTTCTCTCTCTCACTATTCTTTAATCAGGGCAATAAGGAGCTCTAAATAGACCTTGCTTTTAAATTTGCATATCAGGAGGGGGCTGGGAGCATGAGTGGGAGGATGTCATGTCTCAATGATTAATGATCTCTAGGAAGCTGAAAAGGGGAAAGTAATATACACAGTATTTCTACCCCCTGGAGTAGGAATGCAAACACCATTGTGCAGATCTATGCATAGTGACTGACTTCCTGGTAGCTGGAGAATTTCATACACTCTTCTACCACAAATAAAACTGTCAGGGAAGTGACAAAGCTCAAAAAGCTGGCCTTCCTTACTTAAAAAGAATAGCTCAAACACAGTGAGCCAGAAAATTAATTTTGTAGTTGTTTGGGAACCCAGTTGTTTAATAAAAGATGAGAAAATCGAAACTTTTCTTGAAAAGCCTAAAACTTACAAATATTTGTTAAATCAAACTCTATTTGGTTTCTTAAATTTACTGAATTCCTGGAAACTGCTTGCTGTGAATGAATTTAAAGGGGAAGCATTCCTTTGTAATAAAATGGGCCATCTTAAACTTTTCAGCATGATCTCTGACAATCATATTATCCGTGGACTCCAGAGCTTATTTCCCTGTTTTCAAGAAATCCTGAAATTTCAGAATGGCATGGACAGTTGTGAAAAATAATTCTAAGATAGGTTTCTTTTTTTCTTTCTCCCCAGTGAATCTGTGATATTTAATAACAATTTCTAAACGCTTAAGTGGAAAGTGAAGCATTTGATTTAATATTTAACAGTCCTTATAAGTAAAGAACTTCAGATATTTGGGGGAAAAAATACTTGTGAAAAAGTATTGTATTTCACCCAACTTTGATTATTTGCAAATAACCAAAATTAGGGGCTTTGTTTAGTAGGTGATAATAGTTAGTTTTTAGGGAGGACAACCAAGTAACTTGTATTTCACAGGAATCATTAATCCATAGGACTTGTTTTTACACTTTTTTTTTTGATGCCCTATTCATTACCACTCATTGTTCTTTCTGTATTGTCTAATTTTGAAACTTTGATTTCTTATGAATTTTTATTTTTCCATAAGGTTAAAAAAAAGAGAAAATATTCTTGGAAAAATTAAGCCACATTTCAGGAGAAAAGAAAGAAATTTTTTTTCTGATTTTTTTGTTGTATTTTATTTTTGAGGTTGTCACTATAATCTAAATTAAAGGAACTGTAGTCTAAATTATGATAGCTTCATTGAGATTAAGCCCTGAGTTTGGTTTCCAAATGGTTAGACTTTTAAATTACATTTGCAAGAGCTTATTTTTAGTCAGGATGTGGTTATTTTTAGATCTGCTTCTCTGTCACTAGGAAATGTAATGCCTGTCTTTCCATTGTTGTTTATCAGGAAGTTCTAAGGCACAGGCTAAGATACAGTTAGCATAGAACACCACTTCTCCTTTTAGATGAAAGACTATAAAATAATACATGCAGAAAAATAGTTATTTGAGAAAATAACTAATCTTTAAATTGTTCGTATCATCTTAATCTCCTTTACAGTGAGCAACAGAACAAGGTTCTTAGGGAATGCCAAAAATACAATGTTTGGGTTCCCTCTACTGGTGTGCATAGCTGGCTCTTGTATTCATTAAAACATGGAAGAAAGGCCTATGGGATAAGGATTAGAAATAGTTATTCTAGCTTTAAAAAAGAAAGAAAGAAAGAAAGCTGATGATGAGAGAAGGAGAAAAAACACCATTACCCATTTTCTGCAAAAGGCTTACAAAAAAATGGGACGGTTTAAAAATTGTTTTCTACATCTAGAAAGAACAAAATTCAGTCCTGCAATATTTGAGTTTTAATTTTGTTGCCTCTGTGATAAGCTGCTTACATACAGTGCTTCTCAAATGCTTTATGTTGTAATCTAAGGAGTAATAAAACACCATTGGATCCACAAAAGGATTTAAAACACCAGGGGAAAAATGCAAAGCTAGCATTATTGTCATAATAAAATTAAAGAGGTGGCATTAAAGCTCACTAATTCCTATTTTAGCATTTCAGAAAGTGACATGACATCATGTGATTGTGCCTGTCCATTAAACATCTGTTCTTTCTAATTTGTCATATGTGTATTTGAAGCAGTTCTTTCATTATTTTCTATTAGTCAGCAAATGCCAAGTAATATTAATGGCTCATTTTGAAAAAGAAAAATTTTAATTGACTCCTAAAAGTCACTTCTAAATTTCTTATTATGTTTGCATTTTAAAGGACTATTTAATCAAATTAAAATATTGCATTTTTAAATTGCTTTTCAGCAATGCAGTCAACCTTTTAAGCAATGTTCCGGTCTCTTGTTTGGATGTTCTCATTTGTCCGTTAACCCATGAAGAAACAGCCCAAGAGGCAACAACTCTAGATGAACTGCCCAGTGATACAACAGCTGAGCAAGAAACAGTTTTGAAAAATAATACCATGGTATACAATGGCATGAATATGGAGGCCATTAACGTTTTACTCAATTTTATGGAGAAGAGAATAGACAAGGTAAGACTGAAAACGGAGGCCTTGGGAAGATGCTTTAAAGAATGTAACTGTGCCACATATACATACACCACAGGACATGATTGTATAATTGTACTTTGCCAAAGCATTTTATTATAAGATGTGATAAATTGATGAAACCAAGCAATTTGTTTAATCCTGAAAATTGTGTTGATGCAACACCAAAATTGTGAATAGTGCCTGAAAACACAGGAAAAATTAAAAATTAATTACTATTTCATATAGGCACTTTTTAAGTTCTAGAAGTAAGAAATTATCCCTAGATAGATAACTTGATGATAAATACTTTCCATAATACCTAAAAGACATCTTCAACTTTCCCTTTGTTGTGAGCTGCTTATTTTCCCTGGTCTGTCACTTGCTTTGTCAAGTAACTATATTAAAAGGCAGGAGGGTAGTATGAATGGATTACCAAAACCTTTGCCTCATTTAAGCCTATTGGCTGAGCTAGTGTGGGATTTTCCTACATTTCCCTAGAAAATGTAAGAAAATTCAGAAAGGACAAAACTGGACATAAGTAAACCTAAAAGATAACTGATAGAAATACTGTTGGGAAAATAATTTTAAAAAATAGTTTATAAAGCTTTGATAACACAAGATATTTTACCCACCTCCCTCCAACCTCCCTCCAGCCTCCCAAAAAAGAACATTAATATGTTCAGTTACATGGAGGAAAGTCATACTATTAGAAACTCAACTAATATAACATGTATGGTTTTCTTTATAGGGAAGCAGCTATAGAGAGGGTCTAACTCCAGTTCTCAGCTTATTAACAGAATGTTCCCGAGCCCATCGAAACATCAGAAAATATCTCAAAGATCAGGTAATTGTTTAATAAATGTTATATCCCAAAGTTAATCTTATATGTCTTTTTGATGTGATCTTATTTTTATTTAAAGATGCTGTATGTAGGATAGACTTATACAGGCACTTGAATGGATCAAGGAGATCCGTTTTAGAAGCTTCTGCAGTAGCACAAAAGAGTTGTTTTGTTGATTATTCATAATGATGAAGGCTTGGAGGAGATGGAGTAGTTAGAATTTATAGTTTGCGATGTTTTGAAAGTAGCACTCAACAAACTTACTGAAAGATTGGGATATTCGTTGAGAAAGAAAGAAAAGAATCAAAGCTTACTTTAACCTTTTAGATCAGATCCTAAACTCTCAAGTCTAATACTTTGATATTAACAGTAATTGAAATTGACTTCTAAAATCCCAATTTCAAGTATCCCACTCTGACCACCTTCTCTTAGTACACTCAATCCAACACTCTTTCATCCCCGTGAGGATTGTCAGTCTATCATTTTTTCACTGTCCTTCACTTGCCCCATTTGCTTATTTGCCTCCTCACCCAGCCTAGATTCCATTTGTGATCTGTAACTATAATTGGTCTTTTGCATGCATGTTTAACCAGGAGCACTTGTCTTTCTCCTTCAGTCCCAGTCACTTGGCAAAACCAAATAAGCTGATTAAATGCAGACTTTCCCCAATTTTGGGCCTCTGCCTGAACATAATGCGAGAAAATATCACAACCATATTGACTCGTCTACTTTAAATTTAAAACTACCAACCCCAAGTGGTCCCTGGCATGCTCCAAGGTGACTATTTCACAACTCTTTTCTCTTCAAACCTCTAACACTTTCTCTCCTTTCCTCATTCTCATTTGTTGACGTTGTTTCCAATTTCACTAAGAAATTAAGAGAAGAATGCTTTCATCTTCCTACCACTGGCTCTGCCATCTGTCTGCATCTATTCTGCCATATTTTTGTCCCCCTCTTCTATCACAGTGGATAAATTGTCCCTACTTCTGTCTGTGACCAACCTCTCCACTCATGCTCCAGACCCATTCCCTCTCACCTTCTCAAGGACTTTATTCCTGCATTTGTTCCCTCTTTCTTCTTATATTAATCTACTAGATTGTTTCTGTCAGTACCTAAACACCTTCCATCTTTAAAATAAAAAACCTTCTCTTAACCCCACTTCTCAAGCTGCCTCTCCCCCATTTCTCTGTTCCTCTTTATGCAAAGTTCCTCTGAAGAGTTTTTTTATACTCACCCTCTCTGTTCTTTTTCTTTATCTTCAGTTCTTTCCTGAACCCTCTGTAATTAGATTTTCATGCTTTCTACTCCCCTGCAAACTTACTTATCAAGGTCACCAACCCAATATTGCTATACCTAATAGTTCTCAAATATTTTTTTTAATTTATTCCCCAGTAGCGTTTTGATGTGGTTGAGTATTCTCATTTTCTCCTTTTGAAATACTTTCTTCTCTTGGTTTGTAGGACATAATAGGGAACCTCTTCTTTGCTGGATCTGCCTCTTCTTCCTAACCCTGAATGTTTGAGTGCCCGAAAGCTCAATATTCAGTTTTTGTGAATATCTCCACTCCCTTAGTGATCTCATTCAGCTTTCATGGTTTTTAAAAAAAAAAAACATCTATATGCTGATGATTCCCAACCTTATATCCCCAGCCTAACTTGTCCCCTTAAAAGCTTCAGATTTTATACAGCTAGCTCCTGTTGGATATCTAATAGGTATCTTAAGCTTAGCATATCCTAAACTAGTTTCTTGATTTCCCATCCCTCAACCTTTTTCTTCCCCATCTTCCCACATTTCAATTCATTGAAGCACCATTCACCCCATTGTTAATTTATCTCCATTTAGAATTTCCCTAAAAAATGAATCAGGTTCATTATTCCCTTCTATGTTTGTGGTCAAAATTTAGTAAGTACCTTACTATTTGTAGAACACACTAATAGTTATTGCTGATTAGGAGTGATTAGAGAGTAGGGACTCTTCTCTTTGAGGACTTTACTGTCTTTTGGGAGAAGAGAGAAATACCATGGAAACATAAATAATCACTTAAGCCAAATAAACTAATTAATTAATTAAGGCCATTTCCAAGAATGTTCAAGACATTCTACCTTGACTAGGAGGACTTGATGAATAATAATAAATAAAAATATATTTGTTTTCTTTATTTTGCCTTTTTACATAAGGAAACCAGGTTCAACTATACTGTTTAGATTTTGCTTTCTCTAGCCAAGATAGACAAAAACCTTCTTATATACAGGCCTTGGGCCACACATTGAGTAAATGCAAAAGATTATGAGACCCACTCTTTGTCCTCAAGAAACACTACAATATTGGTAAGGAGATAAGACATGACTGGTAAAAAAAATAAAGATACAAGTCAAAGTACAGAAATCAACTTTCTTTCTGAAGAGGGTACAGTGTGGACTATAATGACCAAGAAGGGCAGAACTTAAAGTAACAGATGATTAGCTTTGATATTAGTATAAATGGAACCACAGTTAATTAATTATTATGCCCTGTCATGAATTGTTGAGTAAATCCAACTCACGCATACCCAAAGGTATGAATAGTCTATATTTGAACATATACAAACACAGGTGGTAGAAATTTCTGACCCAGGTTGTGTTAGTCTGGAGAGGCTTATAGAAGAGATGAGTGTTTAGTGGTTTTGAAAGAGGAACTGGACAGGATTTGTTACAGAAAAGAAAAAAAGTTGGAGGGAAGTATTTTGGGAGAAATGGAAAGGTTTGTCTGGGGGTGGTCTATAACAACAATGACAACAAAATTCCATAAAGAACTTGTTTTAAGGAAGCAAATATAGATCAGATGTTTGTGTAATAACCTTTGTTAATAGAATCTATAGTCTGGGGCTTAAAATCAGGTGTTACATATCTCGTTTTAGAAATATGAGAGAAAAACTCAGTAAGGTTGGCTCAATCAAATAATAAGAATATATAGTGTGATTACTTTGGCCCTAGTATTGTGCTCTGTCCTTCTGGAGATACTGAAATATGGATTCCATAAACATTTTTGATAGATGACTTAATTTTCTGAGATTTAGTTTCCAATTTTGTTCACAGATAGATCTCTACCGCCTCCAATGCTTCCTGATACATGGTAGGCACTCAGTATAGAAAGAGAGGGAGGGAAGGAAGTTAGTCAGCTAAATGGATTAAATAAAATAATATATACATAAAGGATGTGGCATAAAGTATCTGCGCAATAGATTTTTATTTGACTTTGTGCCTATCTCCATTTCTTAGTGCCCTGCTTATAGAAGGCATTTAATAAATGTTACTAGAATTCATTCATTCTTTCTTCAATCAGCAAAATTTTTTGAATACCTGTAAAATGCCTGACACTGAGAAAAGAGCAATAAACTGGAAGAAATCCCTGTCCCCATGGAACTTACTCTTGTGGAAGAAGGTAGCCAGTAATATAAATATATACTGTTTGGGTGGTAATAAGTGCTATGAGGAAGATTAAAGCAGAATAAAGGGAGTAAGAAAGAGAATGTTAATGATTAGTTATATAGAGTGGTCAGGGAGGTCTCTAGAGCAGAGACTTGAAGGAAGTAAGGGAGGGAACCAGGCAAATTTCTAGAAAAAAAAGTTTCTGTGCAGAGGGAATAGCAAATGCAAAGTCCCTGAGGCAAGAAAGTGGAAAAGCAGGAAAGCATGTTGAAGGAATTCCATAGGGACCTTTGTGGCTGTAGCATCTTAAGGAGGGAGTAGAGTAGAAACGAAATCAGAGCCAGATTACATGGAGCCTTGTAAGGCAGTTGTAAGGACCTTATCTTTTACTATGACTGAGCTGAAAAGCCATGGAAATTGGAGGGCTTTGAGAAGAGGAATGGCAGGATCTGACTTTCAAAGGGTCATTCTAGCTACTATATAGAGAATAAACTGTAGAGGGACCAGGATGGAAGTAGAGAAAAGTTAGGATGCTATAGTAATAGTCCAGGTGAGAGATATTAGTAGCTTGGACTTGGTAATACTGGAGGAGGTAGTGAGAAGTGGTTGGATCCTGGGTATATTTCTAAGGTAGAGCCAACATAATTTGCTGATGGACTAGATGTGGGGTATGAAAGAGAGAAATCAAGAGTATTTCCAAGGCTTTTGACCTAAGCAGTTGGACGAATGGACCTACTATTTAATGAGATGTGAAAACTGCAAGAGGAGCAAGTTTGGTGGGAACAGCAAGAGTCCCATTTGGGACATGTTAAGTTTGAGATGTCTGTTGGAATCCAGAGGTCAGGGGGAAAATCAAGATGCAGATAGAATTTAGGGAGTCATCAGCATATAGAGACTATATAAAGTCATGAAACTGGAAGAGATCACCAATGGAGTGAGTGAAAATAGTAAAGAAAAGTTACCCTAAAATTGAATCCTTGAATATTTCAACATTTAGAAGTCAGGAAGAGGAAAGGGAATGGCAAAACAGAAAAACAAAGCAATTAGTGAAATTGGAGGAAAAACAGAAGAGAGGTGTCAGGTGGATGGATGGGTAAGTAAGTGAACAAATGAACAGACAGACTTTACCTCTGACCATCAGTCTAAAATAAAGATGATGATGATGTTACTTATGTTGCAGGGTTACTGAGAGGACTATACATTAATATATTTAAATCATCTATTCCAAGGTCTAGCATGTAGGAAGTGCTTAATAATTAATAGTTATTTTTATTATAAAATAAAACAACTAGAAAATTTTTCAGATTTTTTATTTTTTTTAGTAAATACCAAAAATACTGCAGAAACTCAAAGAAAGTAAAAATCAATGAGTCAGAGTATTAAGATAGTCTGTGTGGAAGAAAGAGACACTTGACCCAGACTTTAGAATGGATTTTGATAGGGATAATAAGAGGTATTTCAGGTATGGAGGTGAATAAAAAACTGAGAAACAGATATGAGTATAGCATGGCGGTATAGTGAAAGATGTTCCTGTTCAAATAAAGCATCATTACAGGCATGAAATTATTTGAGGTCTGTGTTTTGTTTTTGTTGTTTAGTTTTATTTTATTTTATTTATTTCATTTTATCTTATTTATTTTATTTTTTTTATTTTATTTGTAAACAAACATATATTGATTTTTAAAATGATTTTTTCCGCTGAGGACAATAGTGACCAGTTGCATGACCATCCTCACTTACTCTAGTACCCTCAATTGAGGATGGTTTTTATGTTTGTGTCATCAGGTTTTACCACCATTGAGGGACGTGACAAATCGACCTGAAGTTGGCTCAACTATGAGAAATAAGTTGGTGCGCCTCATGACACATGTTGACCTTGGAGTCAAGCAAATTGCTGCTGAATTCCTTTTCGTTCTTTGCAAAGAGAGAGGTAGGTTAAACTCTCTTTGCCCTCTGTGTTTTTATCTTTCCAGGGGAATTTGAGGAATTTTCCTGTAGTAATGGTCATTTTATTCCTCCACTGTCTCCGTAGCTTCCTATATGCTCTAGTAGAGGGATGAAGAAACAATAAAAATTAGTAATTTAAAAGTATTTTCTATATGCTTCTGAATTCATTAAGACATGCAGATAAATGCACTTCCAAACACACTCACCTTCTAACTTTGCCATCTCTATCCTTAACCCAGACTCCTTAAGACCTGGAGCCATTATGAAAACTTTCCTTAATCTGCTACTATTTTGATAACCAAGCAGAGGCCTAGTTTCATTAGTTTTACTATTTAACTAAATAAACCTATAGGAATTTTGGTTTCTGCACGAAGTTCTTAAATCAATAAGTAGTTATTGAAAGTGAGCTATATAACATACTGGTAGTACAAAAATACATAAGATGTACCCATTCCTCTTGAGATAGTGGTAGGTTAGTGGCAGATGGAGACTCTAAAAAATGCTCTATAAATTTGTATAAAATGAATGTCTTCTGAGATAGCTTTAACAATTAAAAATATTTCCTGAAATTGTATAGATCATTAGCTCTGCAAAAGCAAGTTCTCCTAACAAGGAACTTTGGCTAAGTTATTCAGATGTTCTGCTCACCTATTTCTTTCTTCTTCTCCTACTTTATAAATATACTTGACAGTCCCATCTAAGACCTTATATTTCACTTTCTAAAAGTATCTGGTTTTGTGAGATAGATAATTTGAAGACAGAAAAGTCCACTTGTCCCTCCCAAAATATTAAATCAGTTGAATTCATTAAGCTTCATACCTGTTTGATGCAACCACGTAATTTCCTGTTAAGATGCTGTTTTAGCAAAATAATTTGACCTCTGTAGTAATGGTGTACATATCCCATGCATAATCTCATTTAATTCTCATAAGGGCCCTCTAAAGTAAATATTATTATTTCCATTTCTTAAATGATGGAACCTCGCACTTGAGAGCCTTTCAGTAACTTATCCAAGTTCAGACAGTTGCTTAGGGGAAGACCCAGAATTTGAGTCTTCTCTTCTTTCCATTTTACCAATGTTGCCTTTCATAATAATATACAACTATTATCATTGATTAGTATTTTTAGCATTTTAAATTCAATTATTTCATGATTTTGAGAAAGATTGATTTAGAATTAAGTATTTAGAGTGCCTTGCATATAGTAAGTTATATATAAATATTGGCTGAATTGAACTGATTGTTCTAAGATCAGACATTAGCTGTTTTTTTAAAGCAATTATGTGTATATATACATAATCTAAACCACACTACCTATGCATGGAAGAAAGGTTTTTAAAAATATACACCAAAATGTTATCAGGGCTTACTTCTGAGTAGTAAGATTACTGGTGGTTTGTTGTTTTTTTTTTTAACTTCTCTGTATTTTATAATCTTTCTACAATAAGCATGTACTTCTTGTGTACTTTTAAAATGTTTTTAAAAGGTGAAAAACAAATCTTATTTTTTCTGTAGTTACATATATAAATATAATCACCTTACTAATGAGTTAGG
>PVKH010003227.1:10672-25460 GCA_004027955.1 Chaetophractus vellerosus
CCCGCTGAGTCAGCTCACCGCGCAGGCGGCTTGCCCACGGCGGCTCTGACCCGCCCACGGCGGCTTGCCCTCTCAAGGTGGTCTGCCCGCTTGGAGAAGCCCCCGGAACCGAACCCGGGGCCTCCCATGTGGTGAACCGGCGCCCTATCCACTGGGCTACAGCCAGCCCCCTCTAATTTGATTTTAAATTTAGTAGTTTTATTCTTCCAGAATAAAAATTCGCTAATTCAACTAACACTTCTTGAGCTACACCCTGAGAATATAGAGATGTACAAGATAAACAATCTTATTTACTTTCTTATACAAGGGTCACAAGTGCTTGTAGCAGTCAGGCTGATAATAAAAGTAAGTCAAGTGGACTAGGGATCAGATGATAAATGAATACTGACACCTAGCTCATTGTTAGGGAGACATTGGGTTAGGGTGGGGGTCAAGGAACATATAGAGGACTGGAAAGAGGACTTAGCTGCTATTTAGCTCCAACTGATTGTCATAAAGTAACGTGGCCACTGTTAATCAGATCTTCCAGGTTTTTAAGAGAATACAGGAATCTGAATTTTTACATAAAATCTCCCAATTTTTAAGTATTATCTGCTAATTCAAATTTAAAACCTTCTGGCTTAAAAAAAAACAATCATGAAACAAGTCTGTAGTTCACATTCAACTCACAAGTCATCAAATGGCAACCTCTGTTAACAGCTCAGAATCTAAATGTAGGATTTTGGAAGTATACTTTATAGAAGTGAAATAAATTCAAAATAATTAACCACAGTAACTGAATTTTTCTCTTAAGAATGTGAAAAGCTAAGTTTGAAAGCAAAGGGACTATGATTAAGGCTCAGAGGTCAGACCTCCAAGTAGAGACAGCAGGCAGCAGTCAAATTGGGTAGGAACACAGGGACTAGAAGAAGGGAAATTGAAATGGGGTGAGATACAAAGGAAAAAATTTAATGGTAGACTAGGCACAGAAAGAACCATTCAATTGTCTTAAATACTCATCTGTGCCAGGCCAAACTGCATCTCTAAGAATGCAATAGATGGTTAACCCATGTTCACGTTACTAACTTATTCTGTTGAACCCCAGCATAACTAAACTTTATTACATGCCCTGAAAATTGTGTAATTTCTACAGGAGGCTTAAAAGATGGCTTAAATAGTTTAATCAAAAGAAAATGATTTATGAAATCATCCTTTGCCTTCTGTGGGTTTTATTTTTCCTTTTAACACATTCATTAGTTTCAAGTATGTGCTAGACATTGCGGGAGAGACTAAATTACAGAGATAAATAAGGTTTGAACTTCTTCAGCACATAGCTCCACACCTAAAATTTACTTTAGTCTCCTTCATTTCAGTCTCAGAGAAATAGATGTCTCCTTAGTTTGTAGCTAAACAGTCTCCCTTTCCTGTCGATCTTCTCTCTTGCTATCTTCTCAGAAGCTTTCCTCCATCAGTTGTTACCCTCTATTCTTTTGTTCTAACTCTTCCTATATATTTTCTTAACTTGCCCTTCCCATCTTAGCATCTTGAAAGACTAATCTGGTTTTCTTTTCAGTATCCTTTCTTCCCATTCCGTCTTCAACTCCCCGTAAGTCAGACTTTTCACTACAGTTACCCTCTAGATTCCACTGAAAATGCTTTCAATTAGATCACAAATTACCTAATTTTCAAAAGCAATGGATATTTTTTTAGTCCATCTCTCATAGCAGTTGACCCACTTCTCACTTTATATTTGTCCCTGAGCAGTCTTATCTGCTCCCTTGGCTTCTGCTTTAGCATATTTACTGGTGATACCGAAATCTATGTATGTCCAGCCCGAGCCTTTTTCATAAACCCCGGTCAGGTATATCCACCTGCTTACTGGACATCTCCACCTGGGTTTCTCACAGGTTCCTTAAACTCATATCTAAAGTTGAATTCATTATTTCCACTCCCATGCCCCTCAACCTTTTCTTTTTCCTTCATTCCCTTTCTCTGTGAAAGGCACTATTGTCTATTTAGTTGCTAAAGTAACTTAGGAGTTACTCTAGATTCCTTCTTAACCTGTAGATCTAATAATCAACTAGTCATACAGATTTTACCTCCTAAATCTCTCTTTTTTTATCACATCCAATCCATTCCCACCACCACTACCTTAGTATAGGCCTTTAAAATTATTTTCCTAAAATATTAAAATAACTTCCTAAACTATTAATACACTATTAAAATAGAGCTCTCTTTTTTTGTCAGGTTTTTTTCAGTCTCTCTTCCACATGGCTGACAGAGGGATTATTCTAAAACACAAATACAATCTTGCCATTCTCCCATGTAAAACTTTCAGTGGCTCCCTGTCACCTGCATGGTAAAATCTAAACTTTTACCTCCCTGGTCTTCCTCCCTGTAACCTGTTCTAAATCTGTCTTATACTTCCTGCTTAGCCACCCTAAATTCCTTATTCTTGCCTGATTATACTGCACTGTTGCTTGACATATCTCCCGGGCTTGGCAGATGCTGATGCTGTTGCTTTTGCATGAAGTGCCCTTCCCCACCTTTGTTAGGATGGTGAGCTTTCTGTCTCCTTGAAGACCAGCTGAGGCGTCCTCTCTGCGAACACTTCTCTGACCATTCCAGGCAGTTAATCATTCCCTTTTGTTCCAGTCTTTCTTATCTTAGTTTTTAATACTTTTGACATTTGCTCATTTGCTGTGTTGTAATTCTTTATTCGTTGAACTTGCATTCTAGACATTGAGTTTCTTTAGATTGGAGATCATGTCAGATTCATCTTTGAATCCCTGGTCATAACAATATACCTTACAAATAGTAGGTGCCCTGTAAATGTTAATGAAAGAACAGATTTTTGTGCTCTCAGTGAATTGCCTGGTGAATACACTGTCTTGAGTATTTCGTCATATAAAGAAATAATTTCAGTACACTCTGGTAATTGCTATAAGAGAGGAATTTTTCGGGTACTATGGCGACCTGGAAGAGGGAATGACTAGAGCAGATGGGGGGAGGCATGATCAGAGATGGTCAGAGGGAAGGCTTTATAGAAGAAGTCAAAGAAATGGGGAAATAGCCTTTTATATACAGGAAAGAGTTTCTAATGCAAGGTGTGAGGAATCCCTAATGCACAGGAGTAGGAGATGAGGTTAGAAAAGAAGGCAGAGGCCAGAAAATGAAGAGCCCTTTAGGGGTTTTGGAATTTGATCTTTGGCCTTTAGGGGAGGCTTTAGAGGTTTTATCCAGGAAGGCGATACAATCATATTTTTGCTTAACAAAGATATCTCAGGCAATTGTGTGGAACAATGAATGGAGGGGTGTGAGACTGTAGGTAGGAAGACCAGTTAAGAAGATACTAGTATAGAACTTCTAAACATTGCATATTTGACTAGAAGGAAAAGAATTTACAGAGGAAGAGGAATGTTCTCTGGATAGAATCTGGCTCTGCCATTCTCCCTCGGTAAAGGAACAAATACTTTTTGCTTTCATGCTAGATTATGGTTAAAAACCCACACTTGTGTAAGCAATTATATGATGACTACCCATGCAGTTCTAATTGCATGGCACTGCTGTGGTTGCTTTCTTCTGTTCATAGTGCCCTCTAGTATCCTGATAAAATAATGAGGCAGTATTTTTTGTAACTAAAGGCTGATTTGTTTTATTTCTACAGCTGTTTCACATGACTGCAAAGATTAACGCAACCAAAAAACCCCAAATATATTTGTTTATTTCTATTTTTAAGAACTACCCAGGAAATCTTTTTTGTCTTAGCAGCTCACCTGAACATCCAAGTTCAGTTAGTTTTCCTTTTACTACTTTCCCAATATCAGATAGGATATTATACAGTGTGTTTGAAAATGGACTATAAAAGTAATTAGAAATGCTCCGCCAAATAACATCAAGCAGAACTTCACAAAGAAAATTCTTCTGTCTTGCCTCCCCTTCCCCCCATTTTTTAGATATTTTATACTAT
Source organism: Chaetophractus vellerosus (assembly GCA_004027955.1). Taxonomy (NCBI): domain Eukaryota; kingdom Metazoa; phylum Chordata; class Mammalia; order Cingulata; family Chlamyphoridae; genus Chaetophractus; species Chaetophractus vellerosus. The sequence continues at coordinate 14,622 of PVKH010003227.1, forward strand.
TAACAAAAGTTCATTTGATTTTAAAATTATTGACCATAGCCTTGTCTATTTTTAAGGCAAATGAGTCTTAAATTATCTTTGTAATCCACACTGTCTGTCACAGGGTTGGCAAATATGTTTGTTCCAATGAATGACCAGTAAACATTATTTTCATAAAAGTACCCAGGATTTTTACTATTAACTAGTTTCCAGAAAGCTTTTCTGAATAAGAAAGCAGGTTGTTTAGTATACTCTTTACTCCTGTTTAATCTATTTTGATCTTTCATAACCTCTGTTCTTAAACTATTTTAATACTATAGCCATTCTAGTAGTTTTTGACATTTTGTATCTTTTTTAAATTTCATTGTTATTTTTCTTCCAACTACATTCATTTAAACCATTTATTCATATCATCTCAATTTAGACTTACGCAATTGCAGTGAATATTGCTTTCTGGAATCACTGAACATCCTTATTGGTTAAAATAAGACTTACCAAAAATGCTTACAATAAGCGCATCAGTACCATCTGGATTCATATCTATGATCCTTCAGCCTCGGTGACCTTGTATCTGACTGTGTCATTAAGCTTGTGTCTGACCACCATGAATATTAAGACTACCTATATACACCTAACATTCCCTTCTTCCCTTATAATCCATTAAGGATTCATTCGTCTAAACCACTCCATCCTGGGAAGGCACTGCTGGCAAGAACAATCATATCAAATTAATTCTGAGGGCTTTTCAAATGATACCACTATCATCCCTACTAAATTCTAATATGATCCTATCCAGCACCCAGTGGTAATTCTTATCAGTGAGATCACATTTAGCAGTAGGTTTTAGGGTATAAAATGGTTGAAAGACACTAGTCTAAACCTCATTTAATCTACTTATAAACTGTGTTTCTTTTGTACGAATTTTAACTGTCTGCTACGTCTTTGAAAGCAAGACTTCCTTTTGTCTCTAAACTACCTATTTTCAGTGTCAAGGGCAGTACCCTCCAGTTCATGCATTTGAAATTTTAACAACCACCTCTATCCCAGATTATTCATACTTTGACCATATATCCCCTTTCCTTACCCACCTATTTCCCTACTCACCCCTCTTTCAGGAGTCCAAAATCATTTTTTTTTTCATACTACGATAGTTAATTTTATTGTTCAAGGGCTTATACTGCACACATTAAACCTAGCATTTGCTTTGATTCTGTGGGCTCAAATTCACATATTTAGGAAGATAAAAACAAACTGTGATCCATGTACATTGATGAGAACTAATGGCTCAAGGTTAATTACATTGTCGTTTTTAGATTTCTTTTCAGTATAGAACCCAGATGTCACAGGTGTCAGGTCCTTCTGGATATCCTAGCTGGTACTTGTACTCTTCTTGAGATGAGCAACTTCATCATCCTTTAGCTTCTGGTTGATAACACTGGTTAATCTGCGAGCATTTGGGATACATGGAAGGCTCAAGAAGACTTCGTTCTCAATGCCACACATCCCCTTCACCATTGTTGACACTGGATGAATCCTGGATAGATTTTTGAACATGGGTTCAATCAGATCAGCCACACCTAATCCAGTAGCCCAGTTGGCATATCCTTTTAGCTTGATGACTTCATAGACATTTTCAACCACCCTCTTATGTACTTTTTTCCAATTTTCACTGTCATTATCCATACCCATTTCTGGATTCACTTCCCGGAGAGAAACTCCTGCCATATTCACTCAGCCAGTTTGAGTCTCCATGTTCTCCCAAAATCCATCTCTGGCACCTGCTGAGATGTTTTTCAGCCATAAAATAATGAAATCTAGCAGAATCCAGATTGTACCCACTTCTAATCCTACAGTTCTTCCTTCCTTCCACCCTTCCACCCTCCCTCCCTCCCTCTCTCCCTCCCTTCCTTCCTTCCCAGATTGATGCAACTCTCCCCTTCTTGCTAATGGACTCCTGCAGTTACCACCATAATCTTAGAATTAGCAATCACAGAGTAATTGTCCAGTTTTACTTGTCTGAGAAAATAAGCTTCCATGCTGCAGATCCATTTCTCCTTTGAGTTTATCTTCCAAACCATCTGCAAAGGCTAGTTCATCAGCCAGACTTTCCATGAATGCTGATGGCACATGCTATGCCAACTTGTCCAACACCCAATACAGTGATCTGTATTGCCTCTTCTGCAACTGGTACAATTAGTTTTTTTCTTAAGAGTAGTCATAGTACACAGGAGAGAGAGGTCTCTCAAGAGGGCTCTGTAAATCCAACGGTGACAAAGACAGTGTCCCCAAAATCATTTTAATTGCCCTTCTCTGAATCTTCTCCAGCTTTGTCCTTTTTTTTTGTAGGTCAGCGATCTTAATTACAATAGTATTTCAGATGTAGATTTTTTACTGCTACTTTTTATAGGGATAAGAGAATGTGTTATGTTTTGCTTCCTACAGATTCAATTGGAAATCTTAAGTAAATTTTGCCAGTTTCTGTCTTTTGATGGAATATTCTAGTACTCACCTTGAGACTATACCTGAAGAGAAGGAAGTACTCCTGTATAAAGCTGCTAATGATTATTTAGTACCTTTCTCAAAGTTACTTAGAAATCACACACACACACACACACACACACACACACTCAATCGTGCAGTAAAAACTTGCAAAAGTTTTGTGTGTCTGCTAATCTTAGCGATATCTCCTTACACTGAAGGCAAGGTAGTATTTACAAAGGACCTGCACCAAAAGCTTCATTGGGTTTTTTGTTTTGTCGTTGTTGTTGTTTGGTTGGCTAAGATAAGGGAAATCTAAAATGTATACTTTACCCAATATTAGCAGGGAAAAAGTGAGTGTTTACTTTGTGCCAGAAATTTTTCTAAGCACTTTGCATGTATACATTTGTGAGGTAGAGTTTGTTATAATTCCATTTTTACAGATGAGAAAACTGGGGTGCAAAGCTGCAAAATAACTTGCCCAAAGTCAACAGGTAGAGGGTAGAGCCATGATTGAAATCCAACCAGTCTAATTCCTGGGTCTACATCCTAATGCGCCTCGTGTGCTTACATATTATTGGTGACTTTTAAAAACAAAGAAGCAACAACAACAAAAACCAGTAAATTTAGCCTGTCGTATTTGCTACTATCCTGAAATTTCCTTATTTCATATATATTTTCCCTCCAATTATTATAAAGGGTAAAAGAAAGATTTTATATTATGTGCCACATTGTTAAAATCCTAGTGTGACTTTCACTAACTCCTATTTCTTATCATTTCTCTAAAATTGGATAAAGAAGTAAGACTTGAGATCAGAAATTTAAAACACCAACTTTACAAATGGCTCAGAGGTCACAGAGGTGCCACTTCTGCCACAAAGTATATTCAAAACCTGAAAAAAAGCTTTTGGACCTCAGAGCACCTTGGAGAATTTGTCACCACCACAATTTTAATAGCTTTGTTTTTTTTTAACAAATCAATTTTATTGATACATATTAATAAAGCATCCAATTCATCCAAAGTGTACAATCAATGGAAATTACCTCTCAATTTTAAGATTTGCTGTGGCATATTTCCAATCTCTCTGTGTTGGTGAGTGGTCAGTGATGATGGTGAGCACCTGAGGATTCCTATCTAAAATCTATTCTGTTTTTGCAGTGGATAGCCTGCTGAAATACACTGGCTATGGGAATGCTGCAGGACTTTTGGCGGCCAGGGGCCTCTTGACTGGAGGAAGAGGAGATAATTGGTACTCAGAGGACGAGGACACAGACACTGAAGAATACAAAAATGCAAAACCAAAGTATAGTATCAAGTTTCTTTTCACCTAACTATGCTTGTGCCTTTGAGTTGGTTATTTGCTTTTCACTTTCTTTGACTTTCATTTTCCAAGTGTTTCTTTTCTCTTGTGGATTTGGAGGCTTTCCCTTTAATCGTTTTTTAGGGGCAGTTTCATAGCTAGTGCCTTAGAGAGTGATTTTAAGTGGTTGAGGATGGATAATGTTGCAAGAAATGTTCAGTTTCCATGGTATTTTCAACATGCTCCTTATCCTCTCCCAAGTACAAGTAGAGCTGGTGTTTAGATATCTGCCATCATATACTTAAATAGTATTACTGCTTACTATTTGCTTTTCTTTCCCTAGGTTGAGATTGTATAAGGTATAACCAAGACCTAGTATTTAAGTTGGTTGTTAGATGCTTCAGTCTTTCTTAGAAACCTAAATGTAGTTATCGTACATTCTGGTCTTCCCTCTTACATAAAATCTCTTATAGGTCAATAAAATTATGACAGTAAGGCACATTACTAGCAAAAGGAAAGAAGTCTAGCTTCACATTGAATTTTAATCAAACTCTTAGGGAATAATTGTTTAAACAGATGTTTTAGAACAGTGCATAGGAAAACCTGAGACTTACCACATCTTCTCTGAGTCAGTGCTGACAAACTAAAGATACTAATTCTTCTTTTATCCTAAGACAAGCCAATCACCTCTCCTTCCTTCTAGTCTCTCCCCACCCTTTTAATTGCCCTTCCCTCTAGCCCCTACCTCAGGTAAATTTCTTAGCTTCCACTTATCAGGAGTTTTTTTTTGAACTCCATTTTTTCCGGTTTTCATTACTGGCCTAATAAATTTTTAAAAAGGTTTTCTCTTCTTTTGGCATTATCAGTGCTGTTGACATGTCATGTGTTCTGCAGTCTTCTGGAGTATTATATGGATCATGTAATAGTTGACCAAGGATAAAAATTTTGTATTACCTGCATAATTATGTCCTTAAAAATAAAAGATTGTGCCTGTTGCCATGAAAGTAATGTTATTGTCAAAATGTAAAAGAAGAGATCAGTCCCTAATCTGGCAGGATGTATATGGCCTCTTCCTTGGCAAATCAGGTCTGAGTAGGTCAGCATTACTTTTAACATCCCCAGTACCAGCAGGATCTCATAGAGAGTGTTTTAGATTAAAAACGTTTTTAGAGGGAAAGCTAGAACTGACTCTGAGTGTAAGTTCTTAAGACTGCCACCAATTAGATTTTATAAATTGGGCATCGCTATCAAGTATTTGAGCTAAAACAGAGGAATCATACTTCATTCTTTCCCTAATTATAGAATTCATCATTCTAAATTAGTCTTGCTAGCTCTTTATTTTTCCATTCCATATATTTCCAATCTAATTTAATATTTTATATATATCCATTTGAAACATTATACTACTTGAGAAGTCTATGCTTAAATGAAGGTAGAAATTAATTAGGCATTCATTGTGTCCCAGGGTATGTGGACACTTAAAACTAAGATAGAAAACTTCATGAGCACTCATGGTTGATGACATTGCATCTCAATAGGAATTATTGATTTTGTTTGGTAGGTGACTTTATAATGGTAATAGTCATATATCTAGCAAACACCAGAACTCTACCAGAATAAAAAGCAGCTCAGAGAAAACACCAGAACACTGGTCTCTCCCAGAGAAATTGATTTGTTACATTATGGAAGTATTGTTAGATTTCAGGAAAGCACCTTTTTAAATCAAGGGCCATGATGTTTGAGATTGTCGTCGTCTTGGCTCTGTGTCATAGGAAGATTCTATACTTCAGGCCTTATATATTGACTAGAATCTACTTCAGCCTTTGGATTTGTTTTATTCTTGTTTACAGGAATAGGTAATATGGCCAAAATAGTCACCATTGTGAAATCTTGTTAAATTGTGTTTCTTAAACATTGCATGTTACAGTATAAATATGTATGTCTCAAGTTTAGTCACATCTCTCCCTTTCAGATAGATTTGCTGAGTTTTTTTGTCTTAAATCTTCCCTCTTTGAGGTGAAAAAGTGTGGTGGGGTGTTTGTTATTTTAAAATATTTCTTCAAATGATCCCTGTGGAAGTGGTGATAAACAAAGTACTACAACCCTTTGTACTCTAGGGAATGATCCATAAGCTCAAAGAACTTTTTCCTAAAAATGTTTACAAAAACTTCTCTAGTACCTCAGAGTTTTACCAATCTAGCCAAGCTTATAAAGTCTGTATCTGAAAGGATTGTTTATTTCCCTACCCCTTGATTACCCTTCACCAGTGAGAGTTCCTGAGATCGCAGTCTGATTTTCTTATGATGCTTTTATTCACAACAGTTGCTAGTATTGACAGAGACAGAAAAATTACCCTTCATCTAGTTGGCCTTAGTTCTATTGTCAAAAATGTAAGTGGATTCTGATTAATGCACCAAGGTAACCTGTAATCCGTTGGTGGAATCTGAAACCAAGAATTGTATGGAGCTTACATTCAGGCTATGGGAGACAGTTCATATCACAACAATCCTTTTTGTGTCAAAATAAATGTATTTAATGGACTGGAAATGGCTTTCTGCAGTTAGTGCACGTAGACAAAATACACTCATAGAAATAAGTTACATGCTACACAGGTTTTTGGTATGTGTCCAGCCAGGTGTGTTAAAATTTTTCAGATAACACTTTTATCCTATATCAAAGGGAAACCAAATTTCTAAATTCTAACTTTTATACCTATTTCTTTTATGTCTCTAAGCATATACTGTGTGGTATAACTGATATGGTTTGTACATCATTCCAGACATTAATTGAAAGATGTGTGTCCAATGACATTTGACTTATTTTAGACCAGTGACTTTCAGGGTGGGTTCACAGGAGCCCATGCGTCTAAAAAGCTGTCTTTAAAGGGCTGCATTATGAAGGGGCAAAAAGAGATGACTACCAAAATAAGCAAAACCCTAAGACACCTCCTACACTGTTAACACTCTACACTAATTCATAATCCCTTCCAAAAGCTTAAAAGTCGTTGTACTAAGCAAGCTCAGGGTTGTTTCCTTTTGGCTGTATTTATCTCAGTAATAGCTGTGATAGCAACTGTTGTATAGTTTCTGTACCACAAGGCAAGAGACTTTATCTGTCAAGATTTTATTATACTATTTTAAGTCCCATTTTAGTTGTTTCCATATATTGGGACTATATAAATGTAGAATTTCTTTGTTTTTAATATTTGTTGAATAAACCAGAAACCAGGACCTTCTGAATATGTTTCTCTGTTGCACCGTTGGGCTTTGATAATGTATTTATCCATATTGGGGTCTAACTAGCATTATAGAACTGGAATTAATTGCTAAAAGCAGTCATGAAAGAGAATCTAAATTCAGATCCCTAGAAGGCCAGAGTTGAAAATAAAATGATTGCTACTTCTGCCATGTATACTCTTCAGAATGTTTACCAGCCTTTGTGATATTTGCAATCGTGTCAGTTTTGCACTTTGAAAATTGAGTTCTCTAATATTTATTTCATAGTATAATTTGGCTCAATGGCCAGCTAGAGGCCAAATGTCCTAAACTACAATGATGAGCTTTGCTCCAGATTTTATTTCCTGTAGATTTACAACCATCAGTTTTCTTTTATATCATGAATCTTTTATATCACAAATATGGCTCTTTATCATACAGCCCAACATAGGAAACATTTAAAAATCATTATAATATAAAAAGGAATTTTGGCGTTTTTAATTCCTAGATGCAATTTGGTATTCATGTATATAACTGTATGTATAGTGTATATGACTGGCACATGCTAGACACTAAGTAAATAATTAGTAAATAAATAAATGACACCACATTACTCTAGCTCTTTCCATTGCTAATATAATGCAAAGACTTGGATTAGAATGTGGTTTCATAATTTATGCTACTTCTTTAATGTGGAATCAGTGATCCATTTATACCATAGTTTTCAAATTATTTAAGACATTTTCAGGAACTGGTGTCTCTTCAGAATATCGGAATTTAATTATCGTAAACACCACAGAACACCTAATTGTTGCATGATTCTTTTAATGAAGATTGCACGTGAATCTCCATAGTGACAGTTTAATTAATAGAGTAATTCAATTCCTAGATCATCTGAGGTTTACTGTGTTGCTTATTTCTCAGCAAGTGGGTCATTTATGCTAGTAGCAATAGCTGGCATTTATCGTGTGTTTAATATGCGCCATGCTCTGCTGTAACAGCTCTACTGATATTATCTCATGTAATCCTCACAGAAACCCTTTGAAGTGAGGTTTCCCCATTTTACAGATAAGGAAACTAAAGCACAAGGAAGTCAAGTAGAGTGTCCAGGCACACGGTTCGTGAGTAATCAGGTGCCCTAACTCCGGAGCCTCTGTTTAACTGCTGTTGTAGTTTGCCTCAAAGTCAATGAAAGGGAGAGATGAATTTTCCCTTCAAGTAGCTCCCCTGTTCTCATAGAATCTTTCTTCAATGTAACCAAAATAGAAAAATGTATTTGTATATACCCTGAAAGCTTGAAAGTTCTATTCAGTTCGTTCTAATTCAGTGAATAGTCACCTATATCCGTCAGGTAATCCTGGCTCTGTCTTTATAATGTGTTCAGAATCCAGCCACCTCTTACTGCCTTAACTGCTACCATTCCGGTCCAAGGTAAAATTCTTTCTCTCTCCAGTATCATTTTATTAGCCTCCTAACTGGTCTTGTTGCTTCTACCTTTGTTTCTCTTCAGTCTGTCCTCAACACAGCAGCCAGAGTGATCGTTTTAAAATGTAAGCCAGACCATGCCACTCTGCTCATAACTCTATAGTGGCTAAAAGCCGAAGTCCTCAAAGTGGTATACTTGGGCCTTTTCTCCTTCTGCTTTCACCACACTGGTCTCTCTACTCCATACACACTCCTGTCTCAGTTCTTTGCATTGACTATTTCTTCTCCCTTGAATGCCCATGTCCCAAAAAGCTGTATATCTTACCCCCTCATTGCCTTCAATTCTTTACTCAAATGTCACCTTCTCAGTGAAGCCTGTTCTGACAACCCCTTATTGAAACCTTCAACACTCCTACCTTCACCCCTCCATCTTGCCCTTCCTTACACTGTTTTTTTTTCCATAACACTTCCCACCTTTCAACATACCTTGTAATTTACTTACTACTTTTGTCTGTTTGTATTCAATGCGATATCCCCAGAACATGCCTGGTACAGAGTAGGCATTCAGTAAATTTTTGATGAGTAAATGAATGTCAGTCAACCCCTTTTCAGCACTAGAATACAAGATGACTGAGTTACCTGTCCTCATCAAGCTTTATTGTTAAAGAGGTGGGGGGCAAATTTTCTATTGTGTTTATCCTGGAAAAAGAATTTCTAGCTTTATTTGCATATACTATCTCCTTTCCCATCCCACCTGCCCTATTCTTGCCTGTCCCTGGAAACCCTGATCCTTTTTCTAGAGGTTGCAAGTTATTAGCCCATAGGCTGGATTTAGCCCACAACTATGTTTTGTTTGACTTTTGACATGTAGTATTGGTTATTTGCTTTTGTGTTTATTTTTCACAGTGCTTCTTGAAATAATTTAATTACTTGTCAACATTTAGAATTCAGATATTTCAGGTGAAAATCTGGGTTTCTAGCTTCTTTGAAAAATTGGAAGTTCTGGAAACTTGGGTTTGCGTTCTCACATGGCAACTGACTGCTGGAATTGAGTAGCTGTAGCCTCCTTTATACCAGGCATAAAGCTCCTTTGGTTTGACAGTTTATCCATTTCACTGATCTTACCAGCCTAGCCCCTTCTTTAACCACAAAGCTTTGAGTAAAATTTAAGCTACACTTTTGTGAGATTGAAGTTAATTTTCATATAGCCCAGAGAACTTTTAATGGCTGTTTTTTGTGTGTTTGTTTTTTTTAAGTGACCTTCTGCTATTGATGTTGGCCAAAAGTAGCAGCAATTTGAAGAAAGAGCCAAAGACTTGAAATATATTTCCATTTTTATACATATGTTCATTTGTTCATACCTTTTTGGTATGTCTCCATAGCTGCTGTCAGTTCATATAATGGCCTTCTCTAATACAGAATTCACAGTGGATACCACAGATGAGAGTTTAAATGCTTCCTGTCACCTAATTGGAAAATATATATAATTACAGGATTGGAGGGCTGGGAAGATGGGGGAAAGAGCAGAGACAAGGTGGGAAAAAATTATGATAAATATAAAATACCCAATAAAGTGCCCACTGCTATTAGTAACCTGGAAACATGTAAGAATCAGTCTCAGATCAAAATAAAAGTAACCCTAGGATTTCAGTGTTAGTGATGCTGAAACCTGATCAATTAAGCCTCAGACTATGAGGTTATAAAGGTGCTTGGTGTTTGGTCAACTGAAAATAAGCCATTTTGTGAAACCTCACACCATTGGTGTCATGGTGGCTATTTTTCTCTTCCATTTCTGCATAAGAAAACTACGTAAGACTCTAGTTTGAAGAGGAGGAGGCAGGAAGGGAGACCGGGGGCCTTCTGGCCCCAGCACGTTGGCATTTTTCCTCTGAGAGTGGCACAGTTCAGTGCCCCAACTTGTTTTGTGTGGCTTTTTATGTTCTTCTTCATGTTAGGGAGAAAAAAAAAAAATTCCCTTGTAAAGGAAAAAAATGAAGCCTAGAACCCCTGGAATCACTTTGGGGGGTTGGAATGTTTTACTACTTGGGCAAAGTACGGTAAGATTCTTATTCATTAAGAAAACATTTCCGGGCCCGGCTAGATAGCTCAGTGGATAAAGAGCTCGCTGGGAAACCACATGGGAGGCCCTGGGTTCGGTTCCTGGGGACCTCTCCTAGCGGGCAGACCGCCTTGAGAATGGCAAGCCGCCATGGGTGGGCCGGAGCCGCCGTGGGCAGGGCAGAAAGCTGCCACGGACAGGCAAAAGCCGCCACGGGCAGGGCAGGTCGCCTGCAAATCGAGCGCAGCCAGCCACCCGCGAACTGAAAAGCCGGCCGTGATGGAAGCAGAAGCCGCCCACAAGCGGGGAAAGCCGCGCCTGCGCAGTGACCCAGTCTCGGCGCGTCGCCGCAGCAGGGGGGAAGGGGAGATATGTAATAAAA
>PVKH010003228.1:0-25352 GCA_004027955.1 Chaetophractus vellerosus
TTCAATGAGAAATTAACAACAATCTTGTTTTGTTTGTTTATTCATGCAGTTAAAAATATTTGAGAGACTAATATTTTCTGGGTACAAAGCATCACAAAGAGAGGTAGTTTGGATAATACTCACTTGGTTCCCACTCTGGGCAGAAGAATTTTAAACTAAGACAGGGCCACTAGATATGGCTATTCAAAAGAAGAAAATGATCTCTTAATAACAAATGGGTCATCCTAAAACTTCTTATTTGAATAGATTCCCTTTCCTCTTAGATCTGTATACTTTTTGTCTTGTCCCCCCCCCCCCAGAATATAAACTCATGGAAGATGGAACTAGTGTGGAAATTCATTTTTAATAATATGGTATGACTTTCCCTAACTTCACTTATTACTTTTCTTATCTTTTTCTCTTCTCTTTCTCTTAAAGCACTTGTAGCTCTTATCATACTACTCATTGTATCACGGATATTATTGTTTGTCTTATCCAATGTACTTATTTTAAAAACCTTACTTTGAAGATTGATGATGGTTTTGGAGCAGTGATTAAACCAAATCCTTATTAAATTTACCCCCTGCCAGCAGCTCTCTGAATAGGCTCACATCCAAAATTTCTGAACTTACATCTCCAAAAGATATGGACTGGTTGTGGCAACCATTGAGATATATTCATAGTTCTGTATGTGGTAGGCTGACTTATGTCATGTTCTTAATCCATTCCTGTGGGTGTGAACTCATTGTAAATAGGACCTTTTGAAGATGTTAAGGTGTGTCCCAACTTAATTGGGTTGGGACTTAATCCTATTACTGGTAGCTTTTTAAGAGAAAGCCATATGGAGAAGAAGTTGGACATTCAGCTGGAATCCAGAAGGAGAAAGGAGAGGATATTGCTATGTGAAGGGAAAGTCAAGGAACCCCAAGGATTCCTGGCTTCCAGAATGCTACTGACCCCAGGAAGAAGCAAGCCTTCCAACCTCTGAAACCGTGAGACAATAAGTTCTTATTGTTTAAGCCAACCCATTGTGTGGTATTTGTCATAGCAACTGGGAAACTAAGTCATTATACATTTTAATTGTGCTGCCTTATTATACATTATTATTTAAATTTCTTTTTATGCTCATGTAAAGCCCTTGTTAAAGGATTCTTAACAAGTTAAAGAACTCATAATTTAAGCAAAGTGTAGAGTAACTGAAGAGAGTTCATTAAGAAAATGGCATTAGATTAAGGGGTTGGAACCAGATTCATGAATAATCTCATTTTTTTCTCATAGGATAAACCCAATTGTAATAATGTATAACACTATTTTAAGAGAGTTTGGGAAATAAAATGCAATGCAAGATGATATGATAGTAGAGATATATTTTTGTGTGTCTAATAATTTATTTTATATTCCATTGTATCATATTTTATACATTAATAATATCTAAATTTTACATAAATATAAACTAGTTACAGTATATAAGGAATTATAATCACATTTGTCTGTCATTGAACTCTTGAGAGGAAAGGCAAAGGGTATGGATATTTTTTGAATACTGCACTTAGGCTGTGTGGCTCCTCATCATACGTTATCATAATGATTCTCACTGTGATATTATGAGGTAAATATTATCCTCCTTTTACTAATGATAAAACTGATGCTCAGAGAAGCCAAACAACTTTTCAAAAGGTCATACAACTTTTAAATGATAGAACCAAACTTTGAACCAGTAACCATTCCACCTCATCACACTATAGTCATTTAAAATATTATTATATCCATTTTACATATTAGGAAATAGGCACATTGAGGTAAAGTGATTTGCTCCAAAGTCCCTTTATTGTTTTATCATGCCAAATGTGGAATTTCTTTTAAGTCATCCTTAAAGAAATTCAGATAAATGACAGAATTTCTTAGTGAAATTGATAGTCACTTGGGTAAGAGTATGAGATTAAAGCCAATGGTAAATGCTGCAAGGATTGTGCAAGTGGATATGCAAAACAGAATATTGTAAAGATTAAAGGACTTGACATGAAGGTCTTTAGTTCCAGTGAAATAGATTTTATGACAAAGCAGAGTAACCTTAGTTCAATTGCTGTGCTATCGAAGTTATTAGCACTGGTCACACATAGCATAATAAGGGAGCCTCTGTTACTCAAAGGTAATCATACAATAAATACTGGAATTATTGGTTAGCCTCTTCATAAATCTGAGCCATAGTGTATAAGCCCTCCATTGTTTCACAGTGCTCAAGATGCTCTTGCCAAAAGAGGTACTTGTGTAATTATTTCAATTAGATAGCTCTCATTCTTTCCTAGGACCAAGCTGAATCTGGATTTTCCAATTATCTGTTTTACAAAGAGCCCCATAAGGGTGATCAAGTAAGGTTGTGAATCCAGACATCTGTTGAAAATGCCCATTTGAAGTCTTTGATGAATTACAATATGCTAATAAGCGATTTTATAGGTTTAGGGTTAGCTCTTTAGATTCTCAACAGATTACAACGGCCTGTTGATATTATATTTTATTTTTCAAAGTTGGTTTTATGAACAGAGTGTGATAAACAAAGAATGTGGGTGGAGCAAGGAAAAGCTAATATCACACTGAATCATGAGAAGAGGATTGAGGAAAAAAAATGTTTCTACAAAATGAGTTTTAATGAGTGAAAACTAAATACAATAAAAGGAAAAAAGGACATTTATAGTATGGAAGAAAAATATGCTTTATTATAAAAAGAGAGACAGAGCATCCTTCCAACCACACAGAAAAAAATTTAATGTAATTTTTAAACAAACAACATGAATTTAACTAGGAAAATCAAAGAGACCAGAAATGATCACATCATTCCCCTGCTTAAAACTCTCCAAAGGCTTCCATTGCCACCAATAGAAGTTCCAAACTCTTTAACACAATACTCTGGATATTCGTGAGACTATTTCATCAGCTTCAGTTCTCAGTATCTCCTCCTCCCCGTTGGCTCCTTCAGCAACATTGAGGCTATGTGTACCTTTCTATAAGTGACTTCCTCTGCCTAGAATTCCCTGCTGCCTCCCCTCTTCTCACTTAGCTAACTCCTAGTCATTCAACCGTGCTCAGCTTAGCTGTCAGTCTCCAAGAAGCTGTCTTTGACTCTACCTGTCCTTTTTTTCTCCCTAAAGTACTGAAATATGCTCTGTTACTTATCATTCTTTCCACCCTGGCCTACGAGCTCCTTGAGACCGGGAACTGTGTCCTATTCATATTTATACTTCCCAGTGCCAGAAACTGAATGTTTTTTAAATGAATGAATAAATGAATGAATGAAGTAGCTCATCACATTATTTCATGAGCCTGCACTCTTTCCTGCACAGTTCATTAGAAGCATGCCCCTGGAAAAAGAGATCCCAGTTTCATGATTTTGAGGGAATAAATTCCTTATTTTAAAAGAATAGTTTTTAGGTATCAACTTTGTTTATAACACTCCTGAGGGCACATGTGATAAAAGTGCCATTAGCCCGCTACCCTCAAAATGCTAACTATCCAATGTGAGGAAATGAGATATTCCTACAATGGCTGATGATCAGGCAGGGCATACCACAGCAGTTAGTTATGGTAGGTACCTGTTCTGCCTGGCTGGTGCCATGCCATACTAGTTGTGAAATGCTCTAAATAAATCCTTCCTATAAATAACCATACTAATACAATGTAGAAAATGATGTATCATTAAAAGTAAGAGGTAGTAAGTATATACTGTTAGTGAAGAGAGATAACTTCTAATTTAAGGCACTAGAAGTTAGGAGGGATTTTGTAGAGGGGGTGTTACTGGATGGGCCTTATGGATGGAAATTTATCAAGATCTACCCAACTACCCCTCAGGGTTTTCAGCCTCATTTCTGTAGCCACAACCCTGCCTGCTGATATTCCCATCAAACATCAGCATAAGAGATTTATTTTCACATTATTTAAGTCATCTGTTATTTCTCTTTGTGTGCTGGGATCTGAATGCCTCTAAGTTAGTCGGACAATATTCAGAGGTCAATGTTAATGACATTGATTTGCACTGATTAGAATTCACTTGCAAAAGCCACAAGAGAGTTGGTTGATAGGTAGAGGCAGTGCCTATTACTTAGGTTATATTTTAAAAGCTTGGAGAGTATTTTATTTGGAAATGTAACAAAATAGGCTATAAACCAGTAAGAGAATTTCTAATCGCTCTCTATTTTATAGTTTCATGGGAGTCAACTGTGGTCGGAGTGGGCTCCTTTTTTTCTAAAAATGGATGCAAGTTGACCAATGCTGATAGTCTGAAGTAATAAAGACTAACTGTCGGGAAGTGGATGTGGCTCAAGTGATTGGGCTCCCATCTACCATCTGGAGGGTCCCGGGTTCTGTTCCCGGGGCCTCCTGGTGAAAGCGAGCTGACCTGTGCGGAGAGCTGACACAACAAAATGATGCAACAAAAAAGAGACACAGAGGAGAGACAGTGAGAGACACAACAAACCAGGGAGCTAAGGTGGCTCAAGTGACTGAGTGCTTCTCACCCACGTTGAAAGGTCCTGGGATCAGTTCCCAGTGCCTCCTAAAGAGAAGAGGAGAAGAGGAGACAAGCAGACACAGAAGAACGCACAGCAAATAGACACAGAGAGCAGACAGTGACCGCAAGTGGCAGGGGTGGGGTGAGGTGGGGGGGGGGGGATAAATAAAAATAAATAAATAAATCTTTTAAAAAAAACAAAACAAAAAGAGTAACTGTCTCCTAGTGGTCATTTCTATTGCTTCTTTAGGAAAGATACTGCTTATTCTTCATTAATCCCCCAGAACCAAACACAGTAGCCAGCATGGTAGAAATGCTCAATATGAATTATCTTGGTACTTTTGTTTTCTTCATCTAAAGCAGTCAAAGTATACACATCTTTATTAATATTTGATGCTTGACTTTTAAATGTATACCTATTCCATGTGATTGTCCTTTGATCAATTCATTCATTCATTCATTCTTAAAATATTTATTGTACAATTACTATATGCCACCACTGTGCTTAACATGGAGTATTTTATGCATATTTTCTAGGATCATGTAGTTTATTTGAAGAGGGAGGGTTCATACATGTTAAAAGTTAATTCCTAAAGTGATTCAATCTAATTGCTTATGTTTTCTGTGCTTATACCAGACTTCTGAGCATTGTTGGAAGAAAAAGGAAAACAAAACAAAACAAACTAGAACACTTATTATTAATTCAGTCTCCAAACCCTAACTAGAGAATAAACAGTTCCTGGCAATTTTCTGCATTTCTCTCATCAGTTATCTCTTCCATTCTCCCTAACAGCTATTTCAAAACTGTTCTACTTTCTTCAGATCTCTGATCTAACTATCCCCTCACTCTTGGCTAATGACTGTACTTTCTTGTTATTAGAGTGAACTAAACCTAACTCCTTTAGTACCTTGACCTTCATCTGCATCTTTTCTCCTTCCCTCCTAATTCAGTAAAGAAAGTGCCCTTCTCTATTCATTCATTTATCACAAACTATTTATTAAGCAAAGTATCAGGAACTAGATATGCATTGGTGAATACAAAAGATGTGGTCCCTCTCCTCCTCGAGCTTGCTCTCTACCTAAGACTACTGTATTAGTCAGCCAAAGGGGTGCTAATGCAAAATACCAAAAATCAGTTGGCTTTCATAAAGGGTATTTATTTGGGGTAGAATTCCACAGTTACCAGGCCATAAAGCATAAGTTACTTCCCTCACCAAAGCTTATCGCTGTGTGTTGGAGCAAGATGGCTGCTGACACCTGTGAGGGTTTAGGCTTCCTGGGTTCCTCTCTTCCTGGGGCTTGTCTCCAGGCTCAGCTCCTCTGCTATCTCCACAAGGTCAGCTGTACACTAGGAGGCTCTCTAGGCTTTGTTGCTCTCCACTAAGGCCAGCTGTAGACTATCAGGCTAACAGCTTGTCTCTTTTCCAGGGGCCTTCTCTCCTTCCTCACGACCATGCGCATCTGTGTGCTTATTTCCCCGGGTTCCAGCAATAAAACTCAGCATCAGAACTCCAACTTAAACCTCCAGCGAACTCTTCTGCTCTGCCATGTAGTTTTATCTGAGTCCCTGCCCATCAAGGGGCAGGGACTCTGTCCTATTGATGTGGCCCAATCAAAGCCCTCATCATAACTTAATCACACCCAGAGGAACAGACCAGTTTACAAGCATAACCCAATATCTATTTTTGGAATTCATAACTATGTCAAACTGCCGCATCTACTAACTGTTTTCACCTGACATTCTGAACTATTTTCAGTTTCTCGCATAAGCCATGTTCTCTCCCAGTTCTGGGTCTTTGAACGTCTCCTTCCCTCTGCAGCAGTGTTCCTTTCCTTCCCTTCACTTGCTGGCTCACTTCTCATCATCCAGGTCTCTGATTGGATATCACAACCTGCGGTTACCTTTCTCTGACTTCCCGCTCCCCACAAACCTAATATAGATGTCCCAATAGAAACACCGATTATCACATTGTGTTTTTATTGCCTCTTTACTTGTCCTATCCTCTAGTAGAAATTAACCCACACAAGGGCAAAAGCATATATCTCTAATTCACTGATATACTCACAACACTTAGCCTAGTACTTGACACGTGGGTCATATGTGTTTGTTGAGTGAGTTAAATAGAAGTAGAAAAGGCTGTTTCCAATGACTGGTTCTATTGGCGTTCAACTTAAAAACAAGCTATGATAGGTTAGAGTTGATGAATGGTCTCAAAATTAAAAGTGCTAACAGCATTTTGAAATGTGGGGAAACAGGCACAAGGATATAAAGCCACTACAGCAAGATCCGCTTGGCTAAGGGGAGAGTTTAGTAGCAGAGAAGTAAGAAATAGTGAAAAAAGGATGTGTAGGAATTCCTGTAGCATATGAACAGTAATGGATGATTTCAAGAAGTAGAGCAATATAATGCATGTAGAATATTAGGGAAAAATAACCTGGAAAATATTTTCAGAAACAGGGAATCAGGAATGTGGTAAAAGGCTTTTATAATACACCAGACATGATTAGATAAGTTCTTGATTTAGTGAAGTAACAGTAGCGAGGAGTAATATATTTATATTCATATATTTTAATATTTATATTTCTTTTATATATATATATACTGAGGCTTTGATACAACATAATAGTTATTACAAATATTTAGTAGGCTATCAACTATCCTCCAGTTATCATACTAGGCCTTGGGATCCAGTGATAAGAGTAATGCCAGCCATCAAAGAGCTTCCAGTTTAATCAGAAATATTAATATAATTGGCAAACACAGAAGTCAGTAAAGAAAGCCAGTTTTGAATGGAGATTGAGTGCATTCTTTCAAGCTTGTGAGTTTGAGGTGACAAATCAAGCCCAAGAAGGTATTGGGAGTATAGGAATTTGGGGCACTTATCAACATAGAGATGGTGATTGAAACTACATATGTCCACAAGACAAAGTTTATAGAGAAAATAGAATTCTATAGAGTGTAACTTGGGAAATTCACATTGTTTTAGAGAAGCTTTCCATCTGAATTACCTGGAGGACTTGTTAAAGTATAGCTTACTGCGCCCCATCTTTAGAGTTTCTATTTAAGACTACCTGGCGTGGGCCCAAGAATTTGCATTTCTAACAAGCTCCCAGATGATGCTGAAGCTACCGATCAATGACCACACTCTGAACGCCAATATTTTAGAGTATAAAAAGGAAGATAGCTCAGCCAAGTCAGCAGAGGAGTAGTAAGAGAGGTGAGAGAAGAAACCGGGCAGTGTAGTGCTATGAAAGCTGGGAAGGTAAAGGTTATCAGCGGTGTTCTATGTAATGCAGAAAGAACAAAGCCTGTCAGACATTTTCAGGTCTTTTCGAGGAAGACTCTGGCTGGGCTTCTTGCCTGTGGAACTGGGTTGTAGTTACTTCACCCAATTCCAATTTTAGGAAAGATGATACTATCGTATCTAGACCAGTGTATCAACATAACTTCCAATAGAAAGAAAGAGCTAGAGATATAAGTAGAGCCAATCAGGCCATAAAGGGTAGGATGCCGCGTGAGTAAACTGCTGTATGGAAGCCAGGTGGATGCGATTAAGGAGGGTGTAGAGGTATGGAAATGGAGTGAGTAATTATAGATCACTTCTTTACAGTAAGGTGATGGTAGCAAGTTCAAGAGAAATCTTATCAGGATAGGACAGAGGATGATCCAAACCAGAAGAAAAATATTGATAGTAAGAAACTGAAGATTCTAGAAGGAGAGAAGAAGTCCTAGGAGAAAGGGGAAGATTTAGGTTTAGAAAAGAGAAAGGATGCTTATACTTTGAGGCAAAGGGAAAGCAGAAAGGATAAATGGAGAAATGGGGACTCCTCACAATAACAGAGACGTTAAAGTGATGTACTAAAAGCCTGAGTGAGTAGCATGGGGTACATAGTAAGAGAAAAAGGTTGGAGTGTTGACTATGGTAAATAAACTGGGTGACCTGTGAGAAATTCCTTAAGGAGGGTTGAGGGTGCTCAAACTGTGTCCTGTGAGATTTAAACAGAACCCCTTCTCAGAATGCCACATTTTGTCTTTTAAACCCATAGAATAAGAAAATAAAGTTTGGGTTTTAAATTGACCATGTCTGCAGGACCCAGTGAAATTTAGTAGCTCCTTAAATTAAATGAAGAGTGCATGTTTTGGTGTTTTTAAAGCAAAGTTTTTTTCTAAAGGGGAAGAGATGTCAAATAGTCTGTTACCAGTGTAGATGAGACCCAGGTAAGTGTTTTTCTTTTTTTTTTTTTTAAACTGAAATATTCATATGTTAGGAATTTTAAGTTACCTATGTGGGTGGATGTTTTCTAGTACAAGACTAGCCAGGGTAAAGGATGGGTTCTGGATTTCCTTTCATAAAAATACAGTCAGAATGTACATACTATATTCATGCTTCTGTAAAGCAGTAAACACCATAACTAGCAGATATTAAAGAAACTGCCAGAACTAGGCTGCTTAATAATAGTGAATTGTTTGGAGAAGCCCCAGAGTGTTCTTCCAGTAAATTCACATAAAATTGGGTTGAGCCAAATTACCAAATGGTTTTAAGACATCATGGGGCCTAGTTCTGTACACTCACAAAGACTGTATGGGTGCATTATAATCATACAGCTTTTTTTATGCATTTAAGTTTTTATTCTGAGCTTCTCAAGCCCAACATCAATCTAAGCTGCCAAGATGCTGTTTCAGGCCCCCCACCTCTCACTGACACCTCCTCCTCAGCGTAGGCAGGCAGCAGGGGAGAAGGGTGAACTGTGATCTGTTCGTAGTGTTCTTCTTTTCATAGAATGAGGAAAAGATTCCGCGTGGAAAATGGCTCAATTAAAATCTTAAACAAGGTTAAGACATCCCTTTACCTATGACTGCATCTCCTACGTTAGCAGGCTAATAATTTTGGGATGTGCAAAAAATACAGAAAGATGAACCTGGCTTTATACAATAAATGACACCTGAAATTCTGTATGCACATCACGCTTGTTAAACACATCATTTTTAATTACTTGGGAAACTAAAATTCCCATACTTATTATTTGCTAGAGAACTGAAGTTTTCACTGATTTTACTTTCTTTTGTTAATAATGTTTATATTTTCAGGGTTGGCTTTATTTCTGGCATGCACATAAGCATGGTTAGTCTTAATCAGACTTGCCAAGCATGCCATGGTAGATAATGTTAGGGTCATATTTTTAGTGAAATTGTAGACAACCTACAGTTGTCTGAGTTCAAGTATAATTGATATCATCTGATTGACATCAGACTAATTATAGTCTGACTTTACCTGGTGATCCCAAACTACTTCTTTATCACGGACACTTCTTTTCAAAATGATAACTGCTCTTCTAATTGTTCAAAACTACCATTTCCAAAATTCAGTATGTTTGCTATTTTAAGGTTCTTTATTCAAATCTTTTTTTTTTTTTTTTTGGTTACATATCCCCCCCTTTCTGCTTGCTCTTGCTGTGTTCATTTCTCTGCATTCTTCTGTGTCTGCTCTGTCTCCCCCACTGTGGCGACGCGCCGAGCCAGGTCACCGCGCAGGCGGCTCTGCCCCCCTTGTGGGCGGGTCTGCTTCCGTCCCCGGGTGACTTTTTGCACCATTCGCAGGCGGCTCGCCCTGCCCGTGGCAGCTTTTTGTCCTACCCACGGTGGCTCTGCCCCGCCCACGGCAGCTTTGCCTTCTCAGGCGGTCTGCCCGCTCAGAGAGGTCCCCGGGAACCGAACCCGGGGCCTCCCATGTGGTGTACCTGTGCCCTATCCACTGGGCTATACAACCGGCCCCTTTATTCAAATCTTTATACCAATCACTTTATTTATCCCATTAGTGATGACCCTAGTTTATATCAACATCAGTGCATGTTCTGAATGTTCACTAGGCATTTCTGTTTCATTTTCCAGCCCAGTAGAGCTGGGATTTCATGAGCACTGTATGATCTAAGTTAGGGCAGCTGTACATAAGCATTCACTCTGCTGGACCTGAATGATAGTCTTTAGTCATTTAGTCAGCCTGGAATCAGTGGACATGTAAGTGGAAAGAGCATTCTCTTTTATCAATTCACGCTTAACCTTTAAGTCCTAGCCCAAACGCTAAATCTTTTCATTTTTCTCCTGCTTCTCAAAGAAGTTAAGTTATGCTCCCCTCTGGGCTCAAATGATACTAGTGCCATTATATAATTTATCCTAGCCTGTTAAATTACGTCAAGTTGTTTAAGTATGTTTTTCCAAATAATTTGATGAGAGCAGAGAATTTGTCATTTAATTATGTGCCATTCTCTATAGAACATAGATATGGTTATCCTTTTATTACCGATGAAGAAATGGAGACTCAAATTTCCACACCTAGTAGATGAAAGAATCAGGATGAGAATATGACTGTACGGTTGCTCTATCACCTGTCCAGTGGTTGGTGTAAACTGAGCAGACTGAGGATGAAGTGCTATTCAAAATTCACCTGATCAGGGGAGCGGATGTGGCCCAAGCAGTTGAGAGCCCGCCTCCCACGTGACAACAACAACAAAAATAAAACAAATGCAAAAACCAACTCAGGGAAGCTGATGTGGCTCAGTGGTTGAGCTCAAGCTTCCCACATACGAGGTCCAGGGTTCAGCTCCCCATACCTCAAAAAAAAAAAAATTTCACCTGATGCAGTGATTGACTCCAACCAACTAACAGCACTCACCTTTTCAGCTGTTTCTCCCTCATTCAAAGCCCCTAGCCTCATCTTCTAAGAGAGGCTTTCTCAGAGAAATGCAGCTTTCCCATACATTTGTATTAATTTGTTCATTCACTCATTCAATACATATTTATGAGGTAAACTGTGTGCTTGGCCTTTTTCTAGTTGCACGACACAAAACAGACAAAAATCCTTGTCACCATGGTGCTTACATTCTCACCGAGGAGATAATACGAAAATAAACAAAATGTATAGGGGGCATGTATTATGTTAAAAGGAAATAAGTGCTCAGGGAAAATTAAAAATAGAACAGCTTAGAGAAGTGGAGCAGAGAGTCAGGAGATAAATAGGTTAAGGCTCCTGGAGAAATTAAATTTGAACAAAAACCTGAAAGAAGTATATTCCAGGCAGCAGAAATAACTAGAACAAAGTGTCTAAGGCACAAGCTTCTCTGGCATGTTCTAGAAATATCAATTAGCAAATATAGCTTGAGTGGGAAAAAGGAGGAAAAGATAAATGAGGAGAAAGAGAGAAAAGTAACTGTGATGGGCATTGTGCTGGTTATGGAGGGCCTTAACTAAGGTAGGTCCGAAAATGGAGAGAGTCTGCCCTTGTTTGAACAGAGTTGTATGCAGAGAGAACCTAGTGCCTCCAGATCTGGATTTGGGCTTATTGCTCAATGGTCCTCACCCACATTCATCTTCATAGAGTGGTTCTCCGAATATCACCAGCATTATCTGGGATTAGAGCATTGCTTCAGTCAGGCTCAACCAGACTCGCTCATATGAATTCACTCACGGATCATCATTTCCACAGTGTTTCTGGTCAATCTGTTCTTTGGTTTACATTTACATTGGCCACAGTCTATGGCAGCGGGTTATACAATGTGTAGTATGTACTCAGGAGAGTCTTATTGTGTGAACAAATGAGGACAGAGTCACTCTTAGAACACAGCTGGTCCTTTCCACCTGGAAATGAACTTGTATTCTGGGTATAGACATAATATATACATTTACTTACCATGTTGAATTGAATATCTGGAATATGATTGGGTGTTGATTAAATGTTGATTGTCTTTAAATGTATCCATGTCCCATCAAGGAAAAGAAATCAGGGAAATTTTTGACTTCTGTACCTTCAGAGATATTCTCTGGCTCAGAGAGAAAGGTTTACTGAAATTACCTTGCTTCACCTTGAGCAGAATCACTAGTTAAAAAGAAGTGCATAAATCCATTCTAAAAAAAAATGTTTTTCCTCTTTTAGCTGATATATTTATGTCTACAGTATCCATAGTGATTTCATTGTCTTCATGCTATCTTCAACTTCAAATGTCAACTGCATAGTTATTCGCTTTGTTGGACTTAACCTTGTTTATGGGGGTAATTTGTTTCCTTGGCTCTTCTGTAACTCAGACCATCTTTGGCATTTACTGCTGGCATGGTAGATGTAAATCAGTCCCTAGATTTGTTTTTAACCTTTTTTTTACCCCATAGTTTAGGAAGACCTCTGTACTCTTATAAATGCAGATCAATCCTAGCAGGTGACAATTAAATTTTTGTACATATATATATATATATTTAACTCCTTATATTCATGTTTATAACAAAGTAACAATTTTGGAAAATGTGAGCTAATATGTATTTTAAATTTCATAGGGAAAGCCAATTCAAGGATATTTTATTTATGCCGTAGTCATCTTTTGTTTAATAAACATATTCTTTAACTCCAAAGCAAACAAATACATTCATGGTTCTGTGGGGTGGCAAAATATCCATATAGAGTAATTACCCACTTCAGTAGAAAATTAGGTAATTTCCCCACAAATTTAAATCCACTATCCATTCACTTTTAACAGCTATTATAGTTAATTTAACAAATAAATTGTTGCATTTCAAATATGAGTTGAGGTGTTACTTTATAATTTATTGTCATCATTTTCCTATTAACTAATAATTTATAATATATTAAGAGCACATAGCTTTACCCAATATTTATTCAGTAAAAGTACTGTGAAACAGACTATTTTTAAGTGTTTTTCATTATTGTTGTATAAAGTATATATTTTTTTAATCCTGTGACTAGATGTGTGATTTAAAACATGCACATACACACACATACCTTTCTTAAGCCAAGGAAGATAAAGAAATTTTCTATGTCTTTAGTAAAAAAAGACCCTTCGACTACTGTATATTTTTTCTAAGTAATTTACATGTTAATTACCATTATGATTTTAAAATGCAGTTAAAATGTATGCTGCAAGTCTTGGATTGAATATATATTCAATTAGATTCTCAAGAGGATATTTTATGCTGATACCTTTAAATATTTTATCAGTCATTCATTTAGAATGATGTCATATTGATTTTTTAAAATAACTATTCTTTTTATAATTCCATAGTTTAATATAAATAAAAGTAAAACAAAATTCATAGCTCAAAAGAGAAAACTTCCATGTTAAAATTGCCATTTGATATTCTGCGGTTTGTTATAAAAATAATAGTCTCCGGCTATAATACATTTCTTTTAACCTATGTAAAGGGAGGGAAGGTTCATTTTGTGTGTATGACTAGCCTCACTCTCAGTTAACTACAGTAAGTGCTTAGAACTGTGGAAGCAAAAGGTAGCCAGAGAAGAAAACATGAAGGGCAAGTATCAAGCTTCTTTTCCTTATCTCCTCTTTGAAATTATTACATAAATATACAATGTATCTTCCTCATGGCTCTTGTATCAGAATTTGTGAGATTCTTCTACCAGCTCTACTTTTCATCCTGAAATGTCACGTATCTAGGTCTCTACCCAAATGATGGGTGATACTTCTCTCTGCTAGAGTAACAACAAGAATAAAGATGAGTAAACTCAACATGAGTCCTTCCTGGCTCACCTAGGATCCACCATATGCTTTTCCTGATCCCTATGCTGACTGGTGAGCAGTTGAGTGTATAGTCATGAACTTGAAATAGAATAAAACTAACAGTTGCCATGAGATGGACATTAGGATTAATCGACAAGCCTTCAAATATTTTTTAAAACTCAATTGAAATAGAGTCTTTACTATTTTTTATTGCCATTGCAATAACCGAGGATTAATTTTTTTTTAAACCTGTTAAAATATGGTTGATTGTATTTCCTTTAAAAAAACAACAACAAGGCTTTTCATTTTCTGTTCCCATTTCACAGGTTTAGGCTTCAGTATTGCAGGAGGTGTGGGGAACCAACACATTCCTGGAGACAACAGCATTTATGTAACTAAAATTATAGATGGAGGAGCTGCACAAAAAGATGGAAGGTTGCAAGTAGGAGACAGACTACTAATGGTAAGTGTGACCCAAGCAAAACTATGTGTGTATTTATAAAGTAGAAAAGGAGACCGGCGAACAGATTTTTAAGGTAAGAGAGTTCAAAAGTACAGGTACAATTGTATCTTATTTTTGATAATTTTAGTAATAGGGATTTAAATTTTCACTAGTTTTCACAGTTGCATGTGTCATAGAGATGACGTATTTTTCTTGCAAGGTCATTCATCACCTAAATGCCAGACAACTACTCTTACCACACTGCTGGAGAGGTAGACTTTGCATAATAAAGGAGACAACACTATCTGGTTTATTATTTTCAATTATATGTCTCTTCATGCTCCTTTTGTTCAACCAATGTACACACAGTCCCTGAGTTCCAAGAATTTGTAATCTGAATTCTGCCCAATGTGTAAGAGGATTCTTTCATTTTTTCCCCCCTGGCAGATTCACAGCTATTTTAGTCAGGATGTCCTGGGCAGGGGTTGACTGTGACCCACATCCACCCTTTCTGAGCCATGGAAGTATATGATAACTAAAGCAAATTAAGGCAATTATAATCAGTAAAGCATTTTGGATTGCACTAAGAGATTTGCTTAATGTTAGTTTGCTATTGCATGCCAAGTCTTTAAGAAAATAATCAAATATTAAAAGCTAATAAACAATAACACTCAAGTAAGATAAGTGTATCTAGTCATATGCCTGTCCTTGTTAGACAGGGCTTCTAACCTGATCTACAAGGAGCCATTATCTCCACCACTTACCCCAAAGCTTTGTATTCATTGTGGCCACCTCTATGAGCCCTAGAGAATGTGTGTTTTGCCCCAGCAGTCGATTTAGGGCATAGTTGTCAGTTCCCTTTGCACCAAATTACCTGGATAAGACTTATAATAATCTTGATAGCTAATGTTTAATTTGCTACTTATTATATTTCATTACTTTTTAAAAGATTTATGTTATTTATTTCTCCCCACCCCCTCATTGTTTACACTTGCTGTGTCTGTTTGTTGTGTGCTTGTCTTCCTTTTAGGAGGCACCGGGAAGTGAACCCAGGACCTCCCATGTGGGAGGGAGGAACCTAATCGCTTGAGCCACCTCTACTCCCTGCTTTGTTGTGACTCTCATTATGTTTTCCTCCTTGTGTCTCTTGTTGCATCATCTTTTTGGATCAGCCTGCTGCGTCAGCCCATTGCATCATCTTGCTATCTTGCTCATCTTCTTTAGAAAGCACTGGGAACTGAACCCAGGACCTCCCATGTGGTAGGCAGGAACTCAATCACTTGAGCCACATCCACCTCCCTATAATTTCTGAAAGTGTTTTTTCATAATGTGTTAACTCACATATTTCTCACAGCAGTCTATTGAAAAAAGAAACTAAGATACAGAGAAATTGAGTAATTTGCCTGTGGTCACATAGTTAATAATAGACATAACTGGATTTAAAATTGAGGCATTCTGGCTTACATCCATGTTCTTAACCACCAAGCAATACTACCTCACTTGCATGGTACTTGCATTTGTTTCCTTGAAATTTTGAGTCAATTCTTTACATCTGTCCTTTATTCATCATTCTGTCATTCATTAATTCCTTTATTTAATAAGTAGATACTGAGCACCCACCATGTCCTAGGTAATGCCACTTGTCAGAAAGGAAATGTCAGGAGAAAATGGTCAAACTGGATGGGCAAAAAATGTAGCATTAATGACGTCAGTCCAAGTTTCAACTAGGAGTTGTGGGCTCCTTTACCACTTCACTCACTACCATTTTTATTCTGGAGCCATTATGAAACTATTTTTTGTTTGCTTATTTGTTTGCCCTGAATATAAAAGTTGGTTCTTATTACATTATGTCTTCTGAATTAGAAAAAAAATTATTAGCAAGGGAGACCTGAGCAAGTTCTCGCTGGAATATAAAGCTTATTGCTTAAAACGTTGAGTTGGAAATGAAATAAACTGTGCGTACCATCTTGCCCTTAGTGTTAAATTGAGTAAATGAAGAAAACAGTTCCATTCTTAAGAAATGACTGTCTTCCATAGTGACTGACTTGACCTTTTGGCTCATTGTTCTTTAAGAGTTTGATTGTAGACAACTCTTCTGGTATTTCTTCAAAGGCTGCTATTGTAATATTATGCCAGATATTATGTGCTGATTTCCTAAAGTTCTGTTTAAATTCCTGGCTTTATTTTCAAGTTCTTGAAAGAAATAATAGTACCTCAACATCTAAATAACTCTATCAAAGGGTTTTCTAGGCACCATGCTATTTTTCCATTACCATTTTCTGGATATTCATTGTAGATATAATAATTTCAAAAATAGCTGTGACATAATCCTTAACTGTTTTGAATTTTAAAGCACAGTTGTTTTTTTTTAAATTGAACCTTCAACAGTAATAGGTCTCTCCTTTCTTATGTAAAGAAAACATAATTAGAACTTCCAAGGCAACTGCCAAGTTGAATCAGGAAATGAAAGAAAATGATTCATTTTCTACTACCCTGAAACAAAAATGATCCTGACAGAGAGAATAAAGACAGACACCCAAAAGGACCAATTATCTTTCTTCAACCCAAAAATATTTATTAATGTTCTCCTTCTGTCACTCCTCTCCACCTCCTCTTCCCTTTACTACCCTACATTCGTATCCTATTCTTTATCCTCCTCCTTTCTTACTCTCCTCCCCCCAAAGGAAGTACAAATGATTTAGAGCCTATGATTTGCCAGCTGTATCACACTCTGCATATTTTTCTCTAAATATGCTATTTTCTTTCTAAAGCAATTTGCACCACTTTCTTTTCTCACTTCTTAGGAAAATTTCACCCCTATATTATTTGCTCGTAGTTCTGTAAGTAAACAGGTCTAAAATGAAACTCCATTAATTTCCTAAGACTTTTGTCTGACAAAAACTGCACATAGCATTGTGGTTAATACAGTGGGAGCTCAATCATTTTGGAGTCTTAGTAATAACCCTCTCACTTTCTCAAGTAAAATAACTGTAATGTGGACCACAACTTGAGTTGTACATTTATATCAAGTACTTTTTTCCATAAGCACTTCTTATTCCAACTCTCATTTGGTACATTAGAATCCCATAGAAAAGTAGGCACAGATAGTTATCTTTCAGTTTTGCTAGGACCCTCTAGAAGTGGAGACCTTTTTGGTTCCCCAAGGCTATCCATTAGATTCAGACTATTATTAGAAAAAAATTCCTTAAAATTATGTCAAAATATATTTCCCTGTAAATTTCACAGCTCTGTCCCTTAGAATCAGAAAGGCAAGGACTAATTTATATGTAAGTTACTAATTTATAAGGACTAATTATAACTCTTTCACATATATCTGAAGACTTTTCTTTTACCATTCACTTCTCTTTTTCTCTTATTTTCTATTAAGATGGTTTGCACATTTTTCTCTCATTCCTTCAACAAATTTTATTATACATTAATTTATTTTTCTGTAAATAAATTACCTTTATAACAAACCTTCCTTAGATTCCTGAGAATCTTTTTCCCCACTTATAAAAGAAACCCAGGTAATATTGTAACATCTAACCTTTAGATGCATTCTACCATAGGAAGAAATTATCCTGCTTTACATATTTGCAATAACCCTTTTAGAGCTTCAATGTGAGGACTATAATGTCAGACCATCCTGGTGTTTCATGTCACTCAGACACACGGTACATGTTCTCTTTATAAAAATAATCATTTTCTAAATTTCCTTTGCTGCTTGGTACTTACTACATTTCCCTAGATTTTTTTTCCCCTAGATTTTTTAAAATTCATTTTTTGTTGTTGCTTTGCTTTCCATTTTGTGGAGTGATGGTGGAATCTATTTTTGTGGATTGTACCAATTGTTCAGTGTAGTAGTCAGACTGAATAGATTATCTCTTGGCCTTAAACTCCATGGGGAAATATCAGAAGTCAACAACATTGATAATTTTAAAATTTTTTCATATATTTTCACATGTCGTTTAAGCCCTACCAAGATGATTCATACAGCCAAATATGGTACAAAAAATTGA
Source organism: Chaetophractus vellerosus (assembly GCA_004027955.1). NCBI lineage: Eukaryota > Metazoa > Chordata > Mammalia > Cingulata > Chlamyphoridae > Chaetophractus > Chaetophractus vellerosus. Next base: position 18,458 of record PVKH010003228.1, read on the forward strand.
TCTACTTTGCCTTTTGCTGCACAATCGCAGAAACTTTGGATTCAGTGTCATCTGATGGTTTTTTGCTACAGGGATATCATAGCCTTTAGTTATCAAAACTCCTTGTCACAATGTGATTTAAGGTTTAAAATCTTAGCCTCTCTTATCCACAGCCTCTGCTGACATCTGAGGAAATAACTGTCAGTGAGAGAACTTTTATGCCTTTTATAGAGAATGAGTTCTTATGATTTCTTTCCTTAGAGGGAAGTAGTAGATGACGGGAAATGTAGCAAAGGCATTGATGTAAAGTGAAAAGACTCGGTGATAGGAAAGTTGAATTCGATACCCAGTCCAGCATTAACTCTGCCTAATTGACTTGAGCAAGTCATGTACATTTTCAGTACTCTGTTTTTTGTGTCTATACTTTGGTAGCATTGTGTTAGAGTAGCATTTCCCAAAGTGTGTTAAAAACAATAACAACAAAAGCAAACCATTCTCTATAGATGTGTCACATGAAAAGAATTCTATGTTCAAATAAGTTTGGAAAATTCTGCAGCCTGAAGCTCACCCCTCGTGTATATTCTCAAATAAGTTAGCATAATAAACAGTCTGTGGATTCCTGCAATCAAGAAAATAATGTAACTTTGATTACCAGTATAAAACATGTTACTTTTAAAACCCCAAGAACTAAACAAACAAATAAAAACCCTTGAACTAGTGTTCAGTAGAGTATGCTCTGGTTATACTATGTGTAAGCAGCTATTATTTTTATTCCACTATTAAGATCCTATTATAAGGGCAACAAATGGATTTAGGGGATGTGAGTGGAAATAATGCAATTTTCTGAATATTAGTTGCAAGGACCTAAATAATTATTATTACATCAATAGATTTAGAAAATTACCTACTTCCTTCCAAATATGTATTAAAAATCATCTTGAAGAAAATGCAAATATGTAAAAATTATCTGAACAGCAAACAGAACTTTATAGTATATTCATTGGTTGTACCAACGTTAGATAAGAACTAAGAGGTGTAACTCTCTCCCGGCATGGGTCTTTCCTACTACCAACAGGCTATTTCCAGCTTAAAAAGATCTTTCACACTTTCCCCTATTTACAACAACTTTCATTAGTGTGGTACATTTGTTACAATTGATGAACACATATTGAAGCATTGCTACTAACCATGGTCTATAGTTTACACTATGGTTTACACTTTGCATTGCACATTTTTATAAGTTTTGACAAAATGTATAATGGCCTGTATCCATCATTGCAATGTCATTCAGAACAATTCTAATGTCCTGAAAATGCCCCCATGTTACACCTATTCTTCCCTCTCCCTCCCCTCAGAACCTCTGGTGACCACTGTCCTTATATCAATGTTACAAGTTCTTCCATTACTAGAATAATAATGTCTACTTTGGTCTGTAGTTGCAATCATCCCTTATATTTGTTCATTCTTCAGTATTGAGGATTTGGGAATGGTGATGCCCACTTTGCTTCCAGTTGAGAGGGGTCTTAGATCCCAGGGAACAGACAGATGGAACTGTCTTGCTTACAGTTATAGATTCTCTCTGTTTTTTGGGATGGGTGTTGTCTATCATCATTTTTTTGAAATAAATTTTATTGATACATATTAATAAAGGATTAATCTATCCAAAGTGTATAATCAATGGAATTAGGTATAATGAAAGAGTGCATTCATCACTTCAATCATTTTTAGAGCATTTCATTATTCTGGTAATATTAATAATAATAAAAACAAACAAACCAAACAAACAAAACTCATCACCTCTCAATTTCTCTATGCTTCCTCTGCTATACATAGTTATTACTCTGTTTCCTTCTCTCTAGTATATTTGTTTTTATATTTTGTAAAAAGTCTTATATATGTAATATCACTCATATTCATATTTTACATGAAGTTTCACTATGCTATATAGTCCCATGTTACATTTTATAACTTCTAGCAATGTATATGTCCTTGGACTTTCCCTTTCAACCACTTTCATGCCCTTATAATAACACTGCTAGTCACAAATACCTTGATGTGCGCTCACCATTTCCATTCATTTCCAAAGATTTACAAACAACCTTTTCACCAATTCTGCATAGATTAACCCACAGCTCTCCATTCTTTATCCTTCTCCTCTTTTCTGGTGATCTATATTCTAATTATTAACTCCATGAGTTTTCACAGTATATTTTTTCAAGTATTTGCATTTCTTCTTTGGACAATTGTCTTTTCAGGTCTTTAGGCCATTTTGTAATCAGGTAGTTTGTCTTTTTATTGTTAATTTGTAACATCTCTTTATATATCATGGATATTAAACCCTTATCAGATATGTGATTTCCAAAAATTTTCTCCCATTTGGTCAGCTGCCTTTTCACCCTTTTGACAAAGTCCTTTAAGGTGCAAGAGTTTAATTTTGAGGTGGTTCCATTTATCTATTTTTTTGTTTTGTTGTTTGTGCTTTGGGTGTAAGGCTTAAGAAGCTACTGCCTACCACAAGGTCTTGAAGATAGTTTCCTACATTTTCTTCTAGTAGTTCTATGGTTGTTGCTTTTATATTTAGGCCCTCAATCCATTTTGAGTTAATTTTTGTATATGATGTGAGATAGGGATCTTCTTTCTCTTTTTTTGGATTTGCATATCCAGTTCTCCCAGCACCCTTTGTTGAATAGACTGTTATGGCCCAGCTGGGAGGGCTTGACAACCTTGTCAAAAATCACTTGACTGTAGGTGTGAGGGTCTATTCCTGATTTCTCAATTCAGTTCTATTAGTCAATCTGTCTGTCTTTATGCTAGTAACATACTGTTGTTGTTTTTTGTTTGTTTGTTTGTTTTACCACTATAGCTACTAGTATGCTTTGAAGTCAGGAAGTGAGACTCCTCCAAGTTCATTCTTCTTTTTTAAGACATTTTTGACTATTTGGAGCCCCATGCCCTTACAAATAAATTTGATGATTGGCTTTTCCATTTCTGCAAAAAAAGGCTATTGGGATTTTTATTAGGATTTTGTTGAATCTGTAAATCAGTTTGAGTAGAATGACATCTTAGCAATATTTAGTCTTCCAATCCATGAACATGGAATGTCCTTCCATTTATTTAAATCTTCTTTGGTTTCTTTTAGCAATGTTTTGTAGTTTTCTGAATATCAGTCCTTTATGTCCTTGGTTAAGTTGATTCCAAAATATTTGACTTTTTTAGTCACTATTATAAATGGAATTTTTTTTCTGATTTCCGCCTCAGATTGCACATCAGTAATGTATAGAGACACTATTGATTTTTCCGTTTTAATCTCGTGTACTGCCACTTTGTTGAACTTGTCTATTAATTCCAGTAGCTTTTTTGTGGATTTTTCAGGATTTTCTAGATAAAGGGTTATATTATCAGTTAACAGTGAAAGTTTTACTTCTTCCTTTCCTATTTGGGTTCTTTTTATTTCTTTATCTAGCCTAATTTCTTTAGCTAGATATTCTAGCACGATACCGAATAACATTGGTGACAGTGGGCATCCTTGTCTTGTTCTTGATCTCAGAAGGAAAGCCTCCAGTCTTTCACCATTGAGTACAAAGCTGGCTGTAGGATTTTCATATATGCACTTTACCATATTGAGAAAGCTTTCTTCTATTCCTCTCTTTTGGGAGTGTTTTTATCAAGAAAGGGTGCTGTATTTTGTCAAATGCTTTTTCTGCATCTATTGAGAGGATCATGTGGTTTTTCTTCTTTAATATATCAGTGTGGCTTATTACACTAATTGATATTCTTGTGTTGACTCACCCCTGCCTACCTGAGATAAAACCCACTTGATTGTGGTGTATAATTCTTTTAATGTGCTTTTGGATTCTGTTTGCAAGTATTTTTTTGTTGTTGTTGAGGATATTTGCATCTGTATTCATTAGAGATATTGGTCTGTAATTTTCTTTTTTCATAGTATCTTTATCTGGTTTTGGTAATAGGGTGATGTTGGCTTCATAGAATTAATTTGGTAGCATTCTTTCCTGTTCAATATTTTGGAAGAGTTTGAGCAAGATCGGTATTCGTTCATCTTTGACTTATTGGTAGAATTCACCTATGAAGCCATCTGGTCCTGGGCTTTTTATCTTTGAGAGGTTTTTGATGATTGTTTCAGTCTGTTCACTTGTGATTGGTTTGTTGAGGTCTTCTAATTCTTTTAGGGTTGGTGTAGGTATTCCATGTATTTCTAGGAAACTGTCCTTCTCCTCTACATTGTCTAGTTTTTGTCATACAGTTGTTCATAGCATCCTCTTATGATTTCTACATTTCTGTGGGGTCAGTGGTAATGTCCACTCTCTCATTTCAGATTTTATTAGTGTCTTCTTTCTTTTTTCTCTGTCAGTGTAGCTAAGGGTTTGTTGATTTTGTTGATCTTCTCAAAGAAACAACTTTTGGTTTTGTTCATTCTCTCTATTGTTTTTTTCCCTCAATTTCGCTTATTTATGCTCTGATCTTTACTATTTCTTCCTTTAGCTTGGTATGGGATTAGTTTGCTGTTCTTCTTCTAGTTCCTCCAGGTGTGTAGTTAGATCTTCAATTTTAGCTCTTACTTCTTTTTTAATGTAAGCATTGAGGGCTATAAATTTCCCTCTCAGGACCGCCTTTGCATTGTCCCATAGGTTTTGATATGTTATATTCTCATTTTCATTCATCTCAAGATATTTGCTGAATTCTCTGTCAATTTATTCTTTGACCTACTGATTATTTAAGAGAGTGTTGTTTAATCTCCATATATTTATGAAATTTCTAGTTTTTATCCATTATTGATTTCTACCTTCATTCCATTATGATCAGAGAGAGTGTTTTGTATAATTTCAACCTTTTAAAATTTATTGAGAGTTGCCTTGTGACCCAAGATACGGTCTATCTTGGAGAAAGATCCATGAATGCTTGATAAGAATGTATATTCTGCTCTGTGGGAGTGCAGTGCTCTATAGATGTCTGTAGGTCTCATTCATTTATCATATTATTCAAACTCTGTTTCTTTATTTATACTCAGTCCAGATGTTCTATCCAATACTGAGAGTGGTGTATTGAAGTCTCCAACTATTATTGTAGAGATATCTATTTCTCTCTTCAGTTTTGCCAGAGTGTGCCTCATGTATCTTGGGGCACTCAGGTTAGGTGCATAAATATTTAGTATAGTTATTTATTCTTGGTGAATTGCCCCTTTTATTAATATACAATGACCTTCTTCACCCCTTAAAACATTTTTGCAATTAAAATCCCTTTTGTCTGACATTAGTATCACCACTCCAGCTCTTTTCTGGTTTCTATTTGCATGGAATATCTTTTTCTAACCTTTCACTTTTAACCTGGTTGTGTCCTTACATCTGAGGTGAGTCTCTTGTAGGCAACAGATAGATGACTCATATATTTTTACACATTCTATCAGTCTGTGTCTTTTGATTGGGGAGTTCAAAGCATTAACATTCAATGTTATTACTGTAAAGGCATTACTTACATCACACATTTTGTCCTTTGGCTTTCTGTTGTCGTACTGTAAGATTGTCTGTCTCTTTACCCTTTAATTTACCCTTCCTTATCTTCATTTGTACACTCTTCTCCAAGTCTCTCACTTCAGTTTTTTCCATTCAGGCTGCGGCACCCCCTTTAATATCTCTTGTAATTATGGTCCTTGGGAACATATTCTATCAGTTTTTGTTTGTCTGTGAAGACTTTGAACTTAGCCTCATTTTTGAAGGACATTTTTGAAGAACATTGCTGGATACAGAATTTGTGGCTGGCACTTTTTCTCTTTCAATACCTTGAATACATCCTCTCACTTTTTTCTCTCCTCCATGGTTTCCAATGAGAGGTTGGAACTTAATCTTATTGAGTTTCTCTTGTATGTGATGCTTTGCTTTTCCCTTGCTGCTTTCAGAATCCTCTATCTCTGATATTTGTCATTCTGAATAGTAGATGTCTTGGGTAGATCTATTTGGATTTATTCTCTTTGGAATGTGTTGTCCTTTTTGGATATTGATATTTATGTCTTTCATAAGGGTTGGGAAGTTTTTGGTCATTATTTCTTCAAATATTCTATCTGTCCCTTTTCCATTCTCTTCTCCCTCTAGGATACCAATAATGCGTATGTTTGCTTGTTCACATTGTCTTTCAGTTCCCTGAGTCCCTGTTCCATTTCTTCCATTCTCTTCTCTCTCTGTTCTCCTGTCTTTTCTAGTTCAGATGTTCTGTCTTCAAAATCACTAATTCTACCTTCAATCAATTCAAATCTGCTCTTATTTGCCTCTAGTGTATTTTTAATATTATCCATTGTGTCTTTCATTTACATAAGCTCTGTTACTTTTCCTTGCAGGCTTTGAAATTGTTCTTTCTGTTCACCCAGTGTCTTTTCAATATCCTTTGTCTCTTGGTCATACTTTCTTTCAATGCTTTGAATTGATTTAGGAGAGTTATGTGATTATCATTGATTAATTTTCTTAAATCCTATATCTCTACAAGATATTTGGTTTGTTTATTTGACTGGGCCATCTCTTCCTGTGTACTAGTATGCCTTGTAATTTTTTCTATGTCTAGGCATCTGAATATATTGGTGAATATACTCTGATGTCCACTTTCTCTCTCTTGCCTATTGTTTTTTTCCTTCACAGCTCTTCTTTGATATTTCTTTTATTTCCTTTATTTTTTAATTTTTATTTTTAAACAATTTATTAACATATCTCATTCATACATGAACATACATAAACTATAAGTGTTCAGTAAACATCATGAGCTTACAAAACAAACACGCATAACATCATACAGGGCTCCCACACATCAACCCCTGCCCCCAAACACACTGCATTGTTGTGAAACATTTGTTAACAAATCATGAAAGAACATCGTCAAAATATTATTACTAACTATAGTCCGTATCTTCCTCCCC
>PVKH010003229.1:0-18114 GCA_004027955.1 Chaetophractus vellerosus
CTACTGAAAACAGTTTATAAATAATGCCCACAATCAAACCAGCAGGTTGCAGATGAAGAAACAGAGGTTCTGAGAGCCCCAGGGACTATCCCAAGTCACAGCTCAGTGAGCTGGCCACTTTCCATTTACTTAAACAAGAGGAAGGAGGCAAGATATCTGCACAGGAATGTGTGTGTGTGTGTGTGTGTGCGTATTTTCCACCCACTCAAGCAACGTCGATGCCATGAGAATGAGGTTGACAAACAAAGTCCACTTTGAAATTGTCATTTTGGAGTTAAGAACTTGGTACGAGGCCCAGGCCAGAACCATGGGGATGGACACAGCAGTCCCTCGCTTGACTTCCTGAATATCCAGGGCCACAGCCCAGCAAGTGGCACCACTGTCTGAACTACGCAAAGGCCCATCCTCCCAGCAGATAAAGCACCAAAAATGCTCCTTCCTCCAGGCTGATGTAGGCCTGCCCCCGGGCACAGGCTTGAGAGGAAGACCTGCAGCAGGCTTCCGCCCTCCCGCGCTGTCTCCGTGGCCCCCTTGAGCGGAGCACAGCCATATGCCGTGGCCCTATGGGCACCCGTCAAGCCGGGGAAGCTAAGTATCCCGAGGCACAGAGGCAGGCAGGGAGGAGAAATGCCTGTTGACGTGTGTTCTCCCAGCCACAACGCCCCCTCACCTTCAAATTTTAAAATCAGATAGGAAATTACTGCTCAGAGCAGGTTACATGGTTATATATTTTTTTATGCCAAACAGGATAATGCATGGAGGAACTCAGGCCCTTGGCAATGGTGCTGGGAATTGGAGATGCAGGTCACATCTCGTGTTTACAGCTTTTCAGCTGAGTACTTAGTGTTTACTTTGGAATTAATCCAGGTCCATAAAACTAGTGATATATCAACATAACAGATGTACTTGAGCGACTATACATTAAAAGGTGATTCACTTCAGAATGAGAATCCACCCACAGCCCAGAGACTGAAGCAGGTACCTTCAGTATTTTGATGATAGAGGCCCTTGCTTGACATTTAATATGGGAAGAACGGCACAAAAATAGGGGAGCTATTAAAGGAACAGACTTCCCGGTTACATTGACTCTGCGTAGAATCCTGCTTCTGCCCCTTAATCAGGACCAGCTACAGAATTTGCAAGGCCAGTGTAAAATGAAAATGTGGGGTCCCTTGTTCAAAATTTAAGAATGTCAAGATGGGTGAAGGCAGAGCTTTAAGCCAAGCACGTGGGCTCTTGTGAGCGTGGGACTCATCTGACTGCACAGGTCACAGGTCCATGAGGCTGGCCCTGTGCTTAATAAAAGAGACTCGATATTATATTTCCAAAATGGGATGATAAAAGTATTTACCTAATAGGGTTGTTGTCAGAGCCAAAGAAGATAATGAATGTTAGGCCCAGCCCTTAGTAAGCCTCACGATGTTAGTTATTATCATTGGTCAGGGCATAAGTAATATTTCTTATATCACCCCAACCAAATGCCATATCTGTGTAAACAGTATTTCCTTATAGACAACTCTGGGGTTTGTTAAATTCTTGCAGAGAAAATAAGGCTGGACAGTAAGCCACATCCCAAAGAGCTGAGGAAGAATGAAGCTGTTGAAGGATAGATAGGATATTTGAAGGATGAAGGGGTAGAGAATTTAGGGAAAGCTTTTTGGGAGTTAAAAGGATAAAATAATACATATATAGTTAGAGCCTAACCATCTGATGGGTTAAGGGGCTCAGAATGAGGAGCTTACAGGCAAAACCTAACTGCTTGAGACCACCGGCTATTTGGGATACTTGGAAGAAACTCCAAGATGACAGAGAGCACTGCTATTCTGTTCCAATATCAAATCTCTGTGCCTAACACCATACCTGACATGTCATTAGTGCCCCATAAACAGTGGTTGGATGAAGGATCCCATGAGTAAAACATGGGGTGACGAGTTCCCTTTCTGGAAAGGGGGTTGGCCCAGAGCTGACCACGGAGAGTGGAGAGAAGACCGTGATAATCACTGTAGCACTGTGGTTCCTGATGTACCCGACCTGGGCCCATCCTCCTCTGAGGCTTTCCTCAGAAGGTCAGGAGGAAGGTCAAAAAGGAGAGAGAATACACATTGGCAAAAACCCATTCCTCCGGCACATGCTTTCTCCAGTTTCATCCAAATTCTTACGATTGCATTGGATGGCGATTTGCCTTTTTAATTTCTTGGCCTAACCAGTTGACTTCCATACAGTTCTCCTTCACGCTCTCAGGTGACCTCAGAACTTGCACTTTCTCCCATGTATGGGAATTCTGCATTTTATGAATCCAAACTGACCATTTCAATACTTGTACATGCACACTTAAGACCGAGATCTCTTGGGAAATTGGGTGATGGCAAGGAGTAAAATGTGAGTTTCACTTAGTAGCTTAGAAGACTACTTTCCGGTGAAATGACACAGTTCTAGGGGACTTCAGTGAGACACTGGTCAATGAGGCACAGCCCAGGAGAAGTGGGTCTCCCCAGGGCCTCCTGGAGCATCAGGTGAACAAAATCACGTCTACTGACTCCAAGGATCTTCCTCACTTGCTGTTGGCTGGCTTTCTTAATCATGCTGTTCTCCCTGTCTAGAAACCTGCCCTTCTTCCACTCCTTGCCAGGACTTCCACGCGTCTTTCAAGGTTCTACTCCGAGGTCATTCCCACCAAGGAGCCATTCATAGGCTCATGGCTCTCTTCTGTGCTTTCACAGCACCACCCTCCCTAATTTCCTCAGAGTCCTTGACGATAAATGGTTGGTTAGTGTGGCTTCCACCACATTATCCTAGGAATTTCTTGAGGGCAAGGATGCTATCTTTATGCATTGTAGCAGTTTGATATTATTTATAAATTCCAAAAAGAAATACAGATTGTTTGTAAACTAGTCAGTTCCTCTGTCACGATAACCCTTTGACTGTAATAAATCCCGCTGAGATGTCAGATTAAATTATGTTAAGATTAGGGCTCTGATCCAACCACAGCATTAGAGTGTGACTCGGCCCCCTTGGGTGGATAAAACAGATTCTCTCATGGAAGTAAATACACAGAGAAGAACACAGAGGAAGAGAGACAGCTCATTAGACATAGCAGAGGCCCCAAGAAGAGAGATGAGCCTGATAGTCTACAGCTGACGTTGTGAAGAGAACTAAGCAGCTGAGCCAGGGAAGAAACGAGCCCCTGGGAGAGAGATGAGCCTTATACCAGCTTACAGATGAGAATGGAAGAAGCAGGGACCACGGAGCCTTAAGAGGAAGAAGGAAGCCTGAACCCTTGTACATTGCCGCCATCTTGCTCCAACACGTGGCCAATGACTTTGGGTGAGAAAATACGTCTTATGGTACCTTGAGTTGGACTCTTTAGGGCTTTGTGACTGCAAGCTTCTACCCCAAATAAATACCCTTTATAAATGCCATCAAATTTCTGGTACTTTGCATCAGCACCCCTTTGGCTGACTAATACATGTATCTTCGGTGCCTTGAACAGTTCTTGGCACAACGTGGATGCTCAAAACATACCTATGAAACTATTTGCAGTACCTTCTCAGTAAAGCAGCTTTTGTCTGCCTGGAACACGTGATTGACTACTATATAAACACAATTATAGCTCCCAGGGGGCTAGCCCCAGCCCTAAAGCTATAGTGTTTAATCCCCTTCAAAGAGTACCTATTTTCTTAGGGTGAAGTGAAAAACCTTTACATGGCCACAGGACCCTGTGTGGGCTACCACTTGCCTATCTGTCCTAACTTAATTTGTGCCACTCCCCTCCTTGTCCACTCCACTCTGGTGACTCTGTCCTCTCTCCATCCCTCATACCCACCCATGTCCTTTCCACCACAGGCTTTGCACATATCAATCTCACGGCCTGGAAGGCTTTTCCCTTCTCACTTTACTTGGTTAATTTATTTTCACCCTTTGGTCTCAACCCAAGCATCAGAACCTTCAGGAATCCGTCTCTGGCCAATCCAATTGAAACACATAGGATGGATTCCTATTGCAATTTCACATTTAATTTTATGAATATTTTACTCAGGCCTTTTTATCTCCCTAAACTATAAGATCCATGAAGTCACATTTTTGTTCACTTTTATAACCTCAGCACTATACAAAGTATAAATATAGAAGCTGAGCCACACCTTCCTACAGGTGAGGTCTCAGATCTGGGCATTGCCAATTTATTTTTTTGTGCATTAATGATAACAGAGTAACAGCATTTCCTGTGACAGGAAAAACAAACATTTGCATGGCAATGCCAGAGACCTAACTTAACCTCATGGAATAGGAAGCAATTGGCCATTCCAGGCAGATCAGGAACAAGCCAGGCAATTCAGCTCACCTGCACACTAATGTGAGCAGATTCATTCTCAAATGATGTATTTTTTTGCATGTGGAAATTGTCAAGCTACATTGTTACCCTAAATAGAATATCACTAAAGTGCTTTAACCAAGCCAGCTGGAAGGGCTGACATTTCATCCCTATTGTTATTTATATATATATTTACAGCTGCCACCTGCCTGTAACTTGGCTGGATCATAAAGCAGTGCTGTTCCCGTTTCATTATACGTTGACATTTTACTATAACTACATTGCTTTCTATTCCTTAGTTTCCGATTGCTCTGCAGCCACTCTTGAATTATATTGCCTTTGTAATAGTATAAAAATATTTTCTGTGTGGTAGTACTAGTCTCTCTCTCTGTTTCTCTTACTCTTTTTTTCTCCCCACTCCACCCAGATGGTACAAATCGCTGCTGGCACATGGAACAATTATAGCACAGCTTCTGCTGCTTAAATGATCCCTTGCAAAGCCCACCAAGTTAGATTAGATTAGGGAATTGGGAGGTGAGCAGGAGGGCTGGCCAGTGGTCTCAGCTGAAGCCGATGCCTATTTGGTGCTGGCTCCCTGAGAAAGGGATATGACTGTTTCCTTCCCAAGAATGGTGCTGGACTGGGGACCAGCACCTCCGGAAGAAGAAAGAGGAAGGAAAACAAACAACCCAAAAGCAGGTGGGTTTCATTTCAAAATGTTGGCATAGTCCAATAGGAAAAAAAAAAAAAAGAAGGGTAGGATCGGGGCTTCCTCCACCAAGGCTTACAGGCCAGTGCAGTAAGCTGCCCGGAGCAGTAGCCTGACACTGTGGTCTGCAGCACACGAAGGAGAGAAGATCCAGCCCACCCAAGTTAGCCAGCCAGGTTGAGGGACCAGCTTTGCCTCCTCCCCAATTTCCTAAACTCAGTCACAGTAAATGACTTTGAGCACTTGGTGCAAGAAAGAAGCATGCTTCCAAGCCATTCCCTTTAGGATTGGCAAAGGCTCAGCGAACTGAGTGGAAGTTCAGTCTGATTTGAACATGCAAGGTCCTACGCAGAAATCCTTCCCAGAGTCCCAGAAAGCCTAGAAATCACTGTCCCCACCCAGCAAGCCCCTGCCCCCCCCCTTAAGGAAATTGGCTGCTTCCTGGATGTCCCTTCCTGGGGTGCCACTCTCCTCCTTGTCACTCAGGAACCTTCGGCTGCCTCAGAGCTTACTATCCTGAAGCAAAGCCCAGCTCTTCTCACATCAGAGCTGTCCCTGTTTCCCAAGGAGAAGCCTCTTCACTGGCTGTCCCTCAAGCTAGGGAGCCACATTCTGCACTGGCACCCTCAAACCCACCCAGTTCAACAGGGTGGAGACCCAGCTCATCAGCATCCCTGGTGAGCCCAGCGCTGGGCCTGGGACCCAGTAGGGAACCGAGAGAAGCCAAGACACTCTTCTCTCTTTAGGTCCAGGAGGAAAAGTGAAAGGGGGAGGGGTTGGGAGATGAGCATTTGTGTCCCAGATGTGCCAGCAATTCCCTTTTTGACTTAGCACATTCACCCCCATGGGCTGCAGTTCTTCATCTGTAAGCTAAAGGAGAGTTTCTTTAAGTCCATGTAGAGTGAACATTCTCCTCGGTACAGGATTTATTCTCCACTGCCTCTCTATCTTGCTTACACTCACTCTCTGATTCTCTCCTTTACTTACTCTTTCGAATGGGCATCTTCCTTCCTTTTTTCCTTCTTTTCTTCCTTCATTCCATTCTTTCTTTCTAAAAAGATTGAATCTGGTAGAGGTTTAAAGTCTAACAGGGAGGAGGGAGAGAGGATGGTGATAGCAAGTAAAGAGAAAGGCTAATTTATGAACAAGACAAAACTATGAAATAGGGTAATGCATAGAGTATGACTCAGGGAATCAGTTCATCTAGGGAAGAGACATTTTAGTGACATTTGGGCGATAACTAAGAAGGACCCACTCATTGCAAGATCTGGGTGAAGAGTGTTCCCGACAGAAAACAGCAAAAGTGCAAAGACTCCGAGAGAAGTGTCAACTGCGATGGATCAAGGAATAAAGAGAAATCACTATAGTTGGTCATGTGATCTTAAGCAAGAGTGGCATGAAGGGGTTCCATATCTGAGTCTAGAAATATGGAAGTCAGGAAAGAAAACATTTTACCTTCCGTATACGGTTTTCATGTCTTCCTTGACAAAGTCAGGGCCAGCACGACCTCCAAATGTCAGGATTACATTTCTTTCTTTGGGTTTTATTTACTTATTCTAAGGAGGTACCAGGGATTGCACCCAGGATCCTGTACATGGGAAAGCAGACACTCAACCACTTGAGCTACATCTGCTCCCCTACATTTCTTTTTGAAATCTGCAATTTTTGCCTACTTCCTCCAGTTTGGGTTCAGATTGTCTTTCCCAGTGTTCAGCTGCAGGACTCCCCTGGCTCAGGGAAGCCTCCAAAGTTTTATGGACTCGCTGAGGATTAGCAAATGCGTCCCCTTTCACTATTGCCTCCCCCCTTTAGAACTGCTCCAACAGTGGGCAGTCACAATCTGCCTCTCCCAGCTATGGAAGCATCCATCCTACACACCTTAAGTTCCCTTTCTCCCATCCAGGAATTGTCACAGGAAACCATTCTGGAGTGCTAGAAAGTCTGAGGGGAAAACCCATCTGTCCTTTCAGTCAAATCCTCGAGCTTTTAACTGGCTCATCCATGTCTCTTCATTGCTCTTCTCCCCCTTTCTCCAGCTTTACATTTATCCTCTGTCTCAAGTAAACATCACATCATAAGAGGGGCCTTCAGAGATCCTGAGAGGAGTATTTTTCAAACTTTGATGTGCTTCAAGAATAATGGGAGTTGAGGGATTCTTAAAGATAAAAATGCCTGCATCCCACCTCAGAGACTCGGATTCAGTAGTTCTGAAGGGGGCTTGAGGAACATATATGTTTGACAAGCAGCAGGTAGGTCCCCTTCCCAGGTGATGACTTATAGGTAATCTGTAGCGGATACCTTGAGAAACCTATTCTTAACTGGGTTAAGTCAACTGCATTCCACTATTGCTTCTTTCTTACAAACACAATGACCTTGAAACAATGAATTTCTTTGTCATCAGACCTGACTCTTAATCAAAACTTGAGTTTTTTTAATAAGGAAGGAGAATAATGAGAAGATAAGTCCATCTGTGGCAGAGGGTCACAGAAGGAGAGCTAAGGCGATCCAATGAGTTCAGTTCATGACCACTTCTCAAATTTAGCTTCCTTACTGAAAAATCTCATTTGGGAGCAGAGGTAGATAATCCAAAAACAATGGAGTTTAAGTTTTAGGACCCATCACCTGCTACAATGTATTCCCAGGGTCACGCCCAACTATGTGCTAGTGATTTTGTATCTTTTTCTTGAAGGGGGCTCCTAAATTGTTCTCACACCTCATAAGACCTAGACTGGCCCCTGCTTAGGAGGGAGAGGTGAGTTTAGGTCGACAGGAGAGGTTCTTCATTGCTAGGATAAGAATTCTGGAGTTTCTGGAGTTTATTCTGTGGGACTGCCCGTGAGGCAGCTGCTGAAGTTTCTTGGGCAAAGGGAAGACATGGTCAGTGCTCCGGGAGGCTTGATCTGATGGCACGTGGCAGCCCAGAGCAGCCTGGAGAAAGAGCAGTCGGGGAGACTGGTATGAGTATATCAGCATACTGCCTAGCGTATTGTTGAAATGCAATATTCGTCACTCTTCTCTCCCCAACCTTTTCCTTCTGCTTTTAGCCTGATTGAAATATAGCTCGGCTGAAAGCAAATGTGGATACGTAGCCCACACCATTCAAAGAGAAATTGCTGAAAACCTTTCTCTGGTTATATTAGATAAAAGATGGCCTCGTTATTCTACTCTCCCTGAACTTCTGAAACAAGGGCCACACAATTTTCTGTCCCAGGACAGCTTGGATGAAGTGACCAAGTGACTCCCAAGTTTACAATCTCAAATGACAAGCAATTCCATTGCAGAGGGAATGGCAGAGTTTCCCCTTTCTCTAAGTCCACCTGGGCCTAGGGAGCCTCAAGAGCTGGGCAAACATTCCCGGAAAACTGCTGGTTACCAAAAGTCCTATTTGTCAACGACAATGCTGTCTTTTTTTTTTTTTTATGTTAGTCATTTCACACAGCATCTTTGACAAGGAGTTATGTCTCAGCTGACCCAGATTTCAGACAAGATGGGGCGGCAAAGCAGGACAGTGACTTTACAGGACCACTCTACAGGTGGCTTGTCAGGCTTAGCTTAGAACCTGAAGAATTCATAACTCCTGGAAAGAGCTTGTTTAGGCCAGAACAGAAAAGGGATAGAAAGGAAAACAAAGCTTACAAGCTAAATGATACCGTGAATTAACGTGAAAAAGCACACCACTCAGTTGAAAGTATACATTCAGCAAATATTTATTGACCAACTTCCATGAGTTAGGACTGAGATAAGAGCTCAGTAAATATTTGTTGCTGTAGTCTAGGTAATTTTAGGTTGTTTTGGGGCATCTTCAGGAGCCATCCAAAATACAAAGATAGGGTAAGGAACCGGGGTTCGACGTGGGAGGCCTCCTTGTGCCTTGGGTTGCCAAAGGACTAAAGAGAAACTCTATATTCTGTGAGGTGAGAAGCTTCACCGGCTGAGTTTGCTGGGGGCAGGGCATTTTACATTCTGAAGCTGATGGCCATAATCTCACCTGAATTATGGAGCTCTCACTACTATTTGATGCTGTATTCAATGTATTTTGGGCAGTTCATTGGAAAAGCCTCTTCAAATCTCACAGTCTTGTCCTAATTATGCAGAGTCAGGCAAATATTATGATTCCTGTTCTCATTGGCTCTAATGGAGCTGGTATATGGGGACACCTGACCTATGGGCTCCAGGTGAGTTTGAGAGGATGAGTGGGGACTGGGCTAAGGTCATAGAGGCCCCATCCCTATTGAAACACATGGTATCACTCTTTTTTCCTAGTATCACTTTCCTTCCACCATTCATTGTACTCATGCTAATAGTGGTACTTAATGTTAATAGGAATCCTTCTTAACTGCCAGGTACTAGCTTAACACTTTACAAGCACACTCCAAAAACCCAGCACCAACTTCCCCAGGTAACATTTCTCCAGGCAGTAACGACATTTGCTGTCTTACTCCTGAAACCAAACCTCAACGTCAGGCTCAGCAGTAGGAATTGGGCCGAGTTCTTCCCACCATGTGCCTGATTATGGATTTGTGGAAACTCAGAATCCAAGGGAAACTTTTTGGGTGTCAGCCCTATTATCTAGAACACGCCAGAACCTTAAAATACTGAGCAGGACGAAGAATGAAAAGCCCAGCCTGGCCACCTGGAACCCAGGCAGAGGTACGTTCACAGACCACAGTCATTGTTTTTAGCAGCGGCCTTTGTTTCCCATCTTTCCCCAGCTTGTAAGTCTTTGACTCTCTCCTGTGTTCCCAATAGCTGCCTCTGGCACCCCTCACTGAAGCCCTCGTCCTAGACTCTAGGATCTAGATAGCCAGTGCCTAATGTGTATGCCCCTTAAACAATGAATCTTTGCCGATTCCATGACCTGCACTAGCCAGACCATCTCCCCTTTCCTCGATTACCCACTGGAAGAGAAGACAGGCCTTTCCTAGCCACATGCCTAAGCCCCCAGCGTGGACATTTCCAAAGAGCCAGACACCAAAGACTTGAATAACCATAATCTGAAATAATAATCATGGCCTACGATGGCTTAGGATTCTGTGACAATTAAGTGCTTGCCACACGTGATTTTGTTTAACCTCAATATATATTCATACATCTAACCTAGGCAACCACAGAAAACAACAGCAACTCTTCCCTCATAGTCAAACTGGAAATAGTCTCTTGAAGTTAAATATGTACAGTTTCTGCTTCAATCCTGAGAGAGGAATGCCTTAGGCAACAAAGTGCCCATTGTAGGGAGAGTGAAAGCAGCCCAAATTCTCACCCTATGCCCATCACTACTTACAAGGTCTCGATCAAGTCCACTCATCTCTACTCATTTATAAGATGTGGATTCTTAATCCCTCTTGGCTAATTCTCAGAAATTTTAGGTTTTAAGGCACCACATGTAAAATACTTTTAAGTTTGTGAAGTACCACCTCTCCAGATACAGGTGTATGTGTGTGTGTGTGTGTGTGTGTGTGTCTATATATATATATATATATATATATATACAGCCTATTCTGTCCCACTTAAACATCATTAATGAAATGGCTTAGAAATCTAAGTGTAGAAGAGCCACAGATACATAAGATAAGGGCATTTGTTATACAAACCAGTCTGTCGGTTTACATGCCTGGCAAACTTCAAGGGCCTTAGCCAGCCAGTCAAATGCCAAACTGAAACCTTCTGGAGAGAAGGCAAGGTAAGAAAGCTCTTGAAGTCAGAGCTTATTAAATCAATTACATGATTAATGTGAAAGAGAATGGAGGAGAGGAGGAGGGAGACAGTAGTTCACTCGGTACAATGAAGGCTGCTGATGGAGCATTTTTTGTGACCTTCTAAGCCACCAAGAAAATTGCCTCTTGGTGGATGAATTAGGCAGAGAAATATATTTGTTGGCAGCTCTTAATATTTTATTTTTAAATGGTGTGGTATAGGAAATATCTATACCCCAGAACTGAAAATTTTAGAAACCTTAGAAACAGCTCCATTTGTATCAAGAGGGACATTTTCTCCTTGGGTAGAGTTTTCTCACATAACAGAAGGGTATGGCCTGAGGTTTCCATATGAATGGGGCTGCCCAAAGGAAAAAGGGCATTAATTAAAGTGTTGGCTGGATTTTTCTTCCCAGGGAGCCTTGGGAGAAATGTGAAAATCTCCAATATGGTTCGAGTTCCACAAAGGAGCATTAATCAGGACCAGGTGATGACTTAAGTCATCTCTTTGATGGAGTTATAAGATGAATTCTTCTTGGAGGCCATAGACCAGGTCCTGAATCAGAAAAAAAAAAAAAAATCACTGAGCCACCCTGACCAAATTAGCCCATCTGGTGGGCGGTTCCAGAGGGCTGAGGCCAGGGTTTCTATTAGCAACCAGGTCTTTCCCGGTCCGGTTGACAAGATGGACAACCACCCACCCTCGTAAAAGATTCATGACCCAACTTTGCACTCTCTACTGCTTGCTTTCTCATAAAACCAGTGCAAATCCTATCAAAAATTTAGCAGAATCCCTGCCTCATCTGTTTAGGCCTGAAGCTAGTTGCAGGGACAACTCATTAGGGACAGGCTCATTAAAACCAGCCCTTGGGCAAAAGCAGTTTGCGGGCCTCCTCATTTTTATTCACTCTCACCTCCCTGCTCAACCTCCTTGAGCCCTCGGACACAGGGCTGCTAATGATTTTGTACAGTGTGAAGGTCTGTTCACGGAGTCGCAGGGACCAGGGTTCGACAAATGCTGCTCCTTGTGTCTGCCAGAGCTAATCTCCATCTTCTGCTTTGTGTACACCTGGAGGCTATACGAGGAGAGGAAGGACGGGAAGGGAATCCAGAAGGCTGGCAGCTTCTCAGCTGGGGATGCACGGGAATAACACCTGGCATCAGAACGGCCACAGGAGCCCTGAGGGCCCAACCAGATCCGAGGGCCAAAAGGTAAAATCTGTTGGGTCCCACTCATGTATCGTGCTCAGCCCTTGGGTAACTGGGGCCCGAGCAACAGCCTGGCTAAGGGGTTCATTACCAGATGTTTTCTGCTCTGTGCCAGGGAAGCCATTCTCTACGTGAACTAGGGAAGAATCGCATTTGTGCTGAGGAAGAGCTGTTGGAATCTCCAGGCATGGTTGCAAAGAACAGGCAGCCCCGATTCAGATGCAAAGCTTCCGGGTTGCTACTGTCCCTATGCAATGGTTTTTGGGGGGGTGGGAAGAGAGGGTGCAAACTCAAATGCCTGTGGTAGACCGTGGGCAGTTAGGCAGGCTGGGTGAAGGTCAGTGATGAGTAATAAGGACTGCGTTGAACCAGGAAGTTCACGCCCCTCTGAAGCAAGCAGATGCTACAGAGCTCCAGCTGATGGCTGAAATGTGCAAAAGCTGCCCGATATTCCAGACAGTCTGATTTTTCACAAGAAGTCAGAAATCTGGATTTCAAGTGAAATCTCTAGATATGTAAATGTTGGCAGCTCATTCACCTAAAAACAAACAAACAAACAAACAAACAAAAACACTTAAATGACCAAAGGAAAGTTTAGATTTCAGGTTTACAATGCCTGGTCTGGGAAAGGTACTAAGTTGGGTGGACTTAGAGCCTAGTCTTAGCTTACAGTCACCTGGGCGTCATTACTTTGTCAATGAGCCCCTCCAGACCGCCCCTCTACTCATCTGTAAAATGAGGGGCTAAATGATGTGATCTCTCAGACCGAAACTCTGTAACTCTAATCCCTTAAAAGTAAACTTCATTAGGTAGGGTTTATAGTTTCCAAAAGCATTTAACCATCTCAAATGGAACTAATATGCTAATAGCTCCACCATTGCCAAAGCCATTGATGCCGATTGTTCTTAAAACATAGATTATGAGCCTAATGGAGCTTCCAGATGTGGACGTGCCACACCACACACAGGCAGAGTCAATTCCTAATTTAGTTGGGCCTCATTTAAAAAGAGAGGTTGGTTTCCAGGGTCAAGGAGTCCACAAGGAAGAGCTTATGTGCAAACCCCATCTCTCCAGGTGCAGGGCAGGCCACTGTCTCCACCTGTCTCCTAAGAGGATGAAGTTGGACTTGAGTAGAGGTTGGCACAGGGGACCACACTTAACCCTGAGGGTTCTCTGAAAGCCCCTCCAGGGCTGCTACGGGTATGGTATAGAGAGGAGGGGATAGAATTAGCAGAGCTAAGCCCTGGATTTCATTTCTTGCCCCTTCTTCTCTCCCCACCACACCACAAGCTCAAACAGAGAATCTCCACTTATATTAGTATTGTTTCATGCTTTCACCTGAGACATTGAGCAACATTTTTGAACCTAAATACAGAGATAGAAAAGCAAATAAATAAATTAAATACCCCCCAATTAAATGTAAGAAAATCACAAAATGATCTCTAAATCCTAATTTCCTAAGAGGCCGAGGAGCTGCTGACCCAGAGCTGGACATTTCACTCCAGATTTCTGTGCCTCTGTGAGTCTTACTCATCATCCAATGGAGTTGGGGTCATACAAAGTGAAATAAACACGGGAGAGCGTTCCTTTGCTAAAAGCATATCCATCCCCTCCCCCCACCTGGAAAGGTTGTTGTGAAAACAATCTTCCTTTCACCCCAGTATTAATTCCCCCATGCTGCCAGCCCCCTCCCCATCCAATATCCCTTGTCTGGGATACACAAAACAAACTCTGTGTATTTGGAAATACTCTCAAGTCCGCTGTGGCATAATTTACCTTATCAGAAATGACTTGGTTATTTTGTGGTTAAAGAAAGCAGGATTCTTCACCACCAACCTACTCCTGTGTAAGCTTTCATGAGATTTTAACGCATCACCATTTCTTTTTTCCAACTGTATCATCGCCACATTTTCCACAGACCCCCATTTGAGAAGCAAGAAATTTGTAAATTTGAGGGTGGATACTCAGGAAGGAGTATGCAGGAGAAAAAGACATCCATTAGCAATGCAAATACAGTCACACATGAGACCGTGATTATATGAATAGTGCCTTTAAAACAGTTATTTAATCCAGCGAAAATTTATCTTTAGGAAGAATTTGGCTGCATTGGGACTCAAGATATTTTGCATTTAAAACATGGACTAAGTGCTCTCCCAGTTGCCTTTTTAGGGGAGATACTCACAAATCTCATTTTTGCCAACTTTCAAGATTTGGAGATGGCATGGACCAGGTGGGTAATTCTGGGTTAAAAATCATAGCCAGACGAGAAGAATGCAAACCATTTGCTCTCATTTTTTAGAGTGACTGGTGGGGGAAGAGAGTTGTTTTGCACCACCCAAAAAGAAAGGGGAGGCTGTACTTCTTTCTGTAATTCTTATCTGTATTGTACAGAGCCCATTAGTCAGCAGATTCGTCATGATGTTCTCTGAGGAAGTGGAACATGAGCTTCCAATCGATGCCACTGGAGATATGGGGGGAAAGGTTGAGACGTGGCAAGATCGTGTGGCTAGTGTCGTTTGGTCCCTGAACTGGATCTGCGGGCTCAAGGTCTCCCGCAACAGTGAAGGCAAGCGTGACCCAAGGGCTTACGTCAAGCTGAGTCAACCAGGACGTCCATTCCCCAGCGCCAGGAACATGCTCCGCGCCGACCTGAGCACACGTGCAGACCCACGTTGGCTGGGAGAAAACCAAAGTACAGTAGCTTCCACCGAACTCTACTCCACCACCACCGCGACCTGCCCTCATTAAAGATTCTCTACAAACAGGTGCTTCTCACTGGGCTGACTTCTGAAATGGCTTCTTTTTATTCCCAGGGACACATCAAGAGCAGAGGGGGGATTCATGCAGTATAGATCAGTCGGCCATTGACAGCGCATCAGGCTTTGACAAGCTGCTTGGCTGGGTTGAAAGTCGAGCTTGGGCTTGGGCCCGTCAAGGCTACGCTATTGAATTATTGACAGGCGCTCACAGTGGTGCAAGGGGAGAGCGGACCATAGCCTCAGCTCGATAAAGATGAAATGGAAACCCTCTCTGAAGCCGACTTTAGCACGTTAAAGGAGTTTTAATGGACTGGTTTAAAATTCAGTAAGGGAATGCATTAGGCTGATTATATTTTCAATGGCTAAATGCAAGCACGCACACAAGTTGGGGATTCTGAAGGGCTTACAAATGAGGGGGGGCGCCTGTCAGGACGAATTATGCCCTTCTAAAGAAAAGCAAGAGTCGGTAGATGTTCCAAGCTGGTCTCAGGAGCAGTGGTGGTTTTTTTTTTTTCTTTTTTGCTGTCTTCTGCCATCCCAGCACTGTACTAAACTGCTAGTCCAGGTATAATGGAAAGAATCCGTCATGTTTTCATGGCCATTTGGGCCCGAAGGACCCCAACCGTGACTGACATTGATGATGGCACTTTTTACCCCTTTCCATCCCATTCATAAACCCCTGGCAAGGATAAGATGCGTTTCATTTTAACATGGCATTAGGGGACATGAACTCTATGTAGCCAGTATCCGCTGGTTAGCAAATTAATATTAACAATTCGGATTTTTCTTATATAATCTCTTTTCTTCTTTAAATTTCTACCTGCCAAGATTTACTTGTATTTTAATAGCTGATGTCAGACAAGCAGCGTGAAGCAAGCCCCATCTCAGAACTATAATTTTAAATACAATGAGACACACATCAACTGTCGCATTGACATACAGGGAATTATTCCACGTGGACTTCTAAAGTGCATCCTAAAAGCTTCAAAGACCGAGCACATTTTAAAAGAATTTAAATTGATGATCACGATGTGCTTTTTTTTTTTTTTCAAAGCAATTTGTCTAATGTGACCCTATATTCTTTTTTTTCCCTTCTTCTTCTGACTCTGTTTCCAATGGGCTGCCTCCTGTCAAACTGTAGAAAGGGCCAACCAGTCCATCTAAATCTGTGTTCATTTGCTTTCTGCAGGATTATCTTTGCCACATCGAGCAGTATAAGTAAATCAAAGATGTTTCTCGGGGCTGCAGGAGTAGGCTAATCTCCAGACAAATATTTAGAAGGCAGATTTGCCTACTCTGGCCTTAATCGTTTCCAACTGATTTGACTTATTCTAATTACAGCCTTTATGTTATAAAAGCCATTTTTATGTTGCCGGGGAGCAGTTTTCATTGCAAATACATGAAATTTTGCTGAGTTCCCGTTCCCATGTTGATTATGGAAATGGTACTCTGCAGCTTGGCTCTAATTAGAAAAACACACTGCATGGAATGTCAACAATTTTTAACATTAATAACGCGCCGACAGTGTCCTTTTGTCTCTCTTAATATCCTTTCCACAGCGCCTGACACCCGAGAGCCTGGGATTCATTCATTTTCCCTAGGCTTGAGGAGCAAGAACTCCCCACCCCCAGCCCCAAAATAAGAGCTGCCTATTTGGAGAAGAAGCTTACTAATTTAATATAACAGGAAAGAGAAGGAAAAAAAGATAATTAAATCTAGCACAGTTTAGGGAAGTGCATTTGTCTCACGACTATGAACTTGGAAAATTCTAGCAGAGTATCATAAAGCAGATTAAATGGGTCCTATGGCAAATCGGAGAGTGCTGTGATGCATGTCTTTAGGGGCTTCTTTCAGTGTCACAGGGTTTTATAATAGGTTGGGAGGATCCCAGCAAGGAGACTAAACTCATTTTCTGGGTGTCTCCCTGAAGTTGGAGGTCTGGGACCAAAGGTCAGAGCTCACGCCTTCTTGTCCTAATAGGTCCTTGAGTAAGAAACAACTCTTGCTGCCTGATGGAGGAGTACAAGTGTGCAGTTCTGGAGACCTGGGTTCCATCCCTTACCTCACCACCTTCCAGTAACTGCTGAGTCTCAGTTTTCTCATCTCTAAAATGGGAATGACCCTTGCATGGTTATTGTAAGGACAAGGCATAATGCAATGCTCTTGTATCATGTTGTGACTGCGTATGCCTCAAGCTGTTTTGGAGACTGATCCGATGGATGCTAATGTTTAGCCAGGCAATTCTACTGCTGGTAAAATAACCAACATGAATCTGCACACGTAAGTCCAAATACATTTGTTCAAGGTTGTCCACCCCAACACGGGTTGGAAGACAAATCAAGACCATGAAAAAAAACAAAGTTGGAAATAACATAAATACCTACCAACAAGAACGATGCCCATGATGGATCATCAAATGAAAATATAAAGCAATACATAGAATAAGTCAACTGAAAACATGTACAACTTGGTCAAGAAAATAGGAGGTTTTAAACTGAAAGGTCCTGCCAATTTGACCACTGAAAAGGCTGTTCTGAGTTACACTCCTACTGAGACAGCAGTTTGTACAGGTGGAGAGAAAGGTCCCGATGTAGGTGGATTGAGAACGCGCCCTCCCGGAAGTGTGTGTGTCAGATCAGGGCAAAAGACAATGACGTCGCTGGGAACTGCAGCCAAGAGAGAAGAAAAGAGCTTGTCGTGTGATGGAAGAAATGCTTTGCTACAGCAACAATGAAGGACTTCAATCAGTGTTGCCTTCTTTGGTCAAGTCCATAGGACACACCCACGTACACACACCACACCACACAATGGGGCAGCGTGTCCTTAAGGTACAATGCAACCTACTGTGTTCTTGAAGAATGAAACCCTCGCTTTCTTTTATCCAAAATGTGGATCTGTGGCTATGATTTTTGCCTGGTGGATGGAGAGATTTCAAGAACTTTATTTAGTCCTGCCTGGGGCTCGCCCCACCCCACCCTACTGCCAGACCTCATGGCCAAGCAGCTTTAAGGTTCAGGATCTTTAAGTGGTAGTGAGCCAAATTCTGCTTCAAGTTGGCCTGCAGTCATCCCCTCTGCATTTCCCGCCCAATGACACGCCAGATGGGTCGCTCCTCGGCTTAAATCCCTCTAGAGATATACATACTGCCCCCACCCTTTGAGTGTAGGCTGATAGAGTGACTCCCTTCCAAAGAGTAGAAGGGGAGAGAAAAAGAGATTAATTTGCAGTAGAGAAACCTGGGTTCCATCCCTTACCTCACCACCTTCCTCACATGACCTCAGCCAGGTGATCAAGGCTAATATCAACAGTTTAAATCTGTTAACAGCATGATATGATGTGATGAGAACAGTGCTCTCCCTCTAGGACGTTCCTCCCCAAATCTCTAACCCCAGTCTAATCATGGGGAAACACCAGACAAATTCCAATCACAGGGCA
>PVKH010003230.1:0-25349 GCA_004027955.1 Chaetophractus vellerosus
CTATTTAAATCAAATTTATGAAGGCAGAGTCATGAGCTTTACCGTATGCAAATGAGGGCCACACTTTCCATCTCCAAACCCCTTGTTTACTATTCTCAGAGCAGGAAGGGACCCGAGGCCTTAGTCCTGTGGAAGGATCTCAGCCGCAGACACAGCAGCCCACAAATACCCGTCTCTTGGGTTTGTGGTGGGAATTAAATAAGAAAAGCATACGGAAGCTCCTGGCTCAGAGCAGACCCGAGCACATTTTATTTTTCCCTGGAGGCAGGACAGGCTGCCTTGAGCGTTCAGGGCACAGCAGTCAGTACACTGGGTTTACCTCAGCTCCTCGGAGGCACTACATTTGCATAAAGGGCAGACACAGGGAGAATCACAATAATTCTGCTATCTTAGTGGAAGCGCCTGGAGGTATCTGCAGTGCTATACAAGAGAGCAGCACAACTACCAAAAAATACAGACTTGCAGCCTCCTGTACCCAAAACGCTGACTCGGTTTCCCAAGCAGGGCCAGGACTAGGGTGAGGCAAACAAGACTCTGCGCAGCAAACTTCAAGGTCAAACACCCTAGAGTGAGTATTGCCTTAAAGCTTGTACCTGAGCCTCTTGACAATCCCAAAAGGCCATGGACCCCACAGGCGTTCTTCAGATACCCAGCCTCAGGGAGGCGCCACGGGGAACATGGTACCACAGAAGGGGGCTCCCATCACCTGAGGTAGAAGAAGAAATGCAGAAGATTCTGAGTTACCCCCAGCCCCAAGCACAAAGGGGGATTTAGGGGAGGAAGGAGGGAGGGAGCGAGAGAGAGAAGAGGAAGGGTGGGTGGGTCTTTTGTCCTGAAATATTCCCCTTACATGACTTTGGGCTTGTTCCTTTCAAGAGGATCAGACCTCTAACTTGCTTCATTATATTTCTTCCCCATCTTAAAAATATATAATAAGAAAAACACTCTCCATTATAGGTATTGACGCTGCCGCCAACGCACTGTAAGGAGATGTGTCGGTCTGGATTTGGGTTAAAGCGGCCTCACCCTCTTGCTCAGCCTGTTTTGTGTGCTTCTTCTGTAAGACTCAGCGAGGTCGTGTGCCTATTGAATGAAAAACTATAACCTTGTCCTTCTTGCCATTTTCTTAATCAAGTGAACCAACCTAACTAACAACAACAATAATGACAATAACCGCAGCTGCGGAGTCTACTATATGCAGACACTGTCCTGGGCACATACAAACATTATTCAATTTAATCCTCACAATACTACAATCAGGAAGTTCTTGTTTAACCACTTTTGCAGAAGAGGAAACAGAAGCCAGGAAAAGTGAAGTAACTGGCTCAGGGTCATATAAAATTAGAATGTGGCAGAGTCGGAAACGCATTTGATTCCAAAATGTGTGCTCTTTTTGTTTTCATAAGACACCTCCTTGAACATTTAGGTTTCACAAAATAGAAGTAACCCTTGACTTAGTCTGAAATAAACTGCTAACTAGTGGTGTTTTGACCTAAATTTTTGTGGTTACTAGCATTTACCTTTGTTTTCCAGACACCAGGTAGAGAAATGGGCTTGCTCAGTGCAGCAACGGCACAGTTCTGCTTTGGTGTCTTTAAGGAAATGAGTCATGACCACACAACCGAGAATGTCATCTTTTCTCCCTTGGGTCTCCTGTCCACCCTGGCTGTGGTACTCCTGGGGGCCAGAGGGAAGAGTGCATCTCAGATGGAAAAGGTATGTCCAGCCATGTCTAGAAGACAATCAAGTGACAATTTCAAGCACCATCTTGTGGAGATTTCATACACACCCACTCTGTAATCACAAAAGAATGTCCACCTTCACTTAAGGTTTCCAATGAATTTGCCTTTTGCAAAAAGGGGTACAAAAGGTAGGAGCTCTCATAGCTCTGTTCTGAGGGGCAGGGGAGAAGGGGCACAGCAGGGCCTGAACAGCAAGAAACATTTAATGAGGCCACCCTGGCTCATGGCAAAACCGGGAGTCCCCACCTACACCCCACATGTCTACATTCTGAGCATCCCAGGACCTTCCCACTGTGGGCGAGAGTCCATAGTACTTCCCCAATTCATGACCTTTTAACTTCCTCCCAGATGATGCTCACTTATGTGTTCTGTTTTCTCAAAATAAAATCCTTTGCTCAGTGAAGTGAAAATAATCTGCTTTAAGACACACAAGAATAACTCAGATCAGACAACATGGATGAATTCTAGTGTTCTGGATTGTGCTAATTTGTGTTTTGTGCATAGTAAAAGTCTAGTCCCGCCAGCACCCAGCACTTAGAGGCTTTCAAAAACTATTTTGACTGTTGACTAAATAGCTGTCGATTAAATAAATGAATAAAACAGATCCCATAAGGGACATTTCACAGAGCTTCTACTCTCCAGGGGTTTATAATCCAAAGGAAGAATTTACATTCTGTACCATTACATTTCCAAGGGGATCACCAATGCTTGAGCTTTGTCGAGAATTTCAGGTGAGTGGAAGACATTTCTGGGTAGAGATCTTTCAACATGCCTTAATCATTTCAGGAGGGGTCAATTAACTAGGGGAATAAGGTTTCCCTCAGTTCAGGATTTAAACTGGAAATGAATTTGAAAAGCTGCAACACAGCTCTGAATTTAATATTATTTTTAAACGCAAGAAAAAAGAAATGTAAAAGCTCTTGTGTTCAATCTCCTACATGGGGGAAGAGAGGTCCTAAGTATCTTACCCCAAAAAGGAGCTCAACAAATACATGTTTGTGGAGATAGAGCCATTATTGAGAATGAGGAAGCTGTGGAGATCTTTGCAAGTCACCTTGGAATGAGGACATGTAGGGAGCCTCCTCCCTCTCCCTTCCTGGCTGGTGGCTTCACCTTCACTAGCTCACACCCCAGGCGTACAATACAAGAGAGAGAGCCTGGCCCTCTGTGCCGAAGGCAGAGTTGGACTGAGGGACTCAAGAATCGAAAGAATTCTTGTTCTCTTCTGACAACCAAGCAGTATGTGTTAGAAGAGAACCAAAAATGAATCCCCCCCACCCCCCATGGAGAAAAAGTCCTTCATCTTCTCATCCTCTTTATGGCTCTCTCCTACAACACTCTTCGACAACATGCCTCTTTTGATGATGAGGACAGCTGGCTGAACCAAAGCCAGTGGGGAGCCATTCACTCAATGTCCTGGAAAAAGTCATGAAATTCCAACTCCCCACTCTGCTTAAATCTCATCTGTAACACAGCAGGCCAGAGTTTGGTTGTTCAGCCTGTTGGAAGTCCTGCAATAAGGCAGAACTCGATGTGAAGTTAGCTTTAAATATTAGAAAGTTCTTCTTTGCCTTGAGCTATAAGTCTACCTCTCCATCACCATTACTCCTTTATCATTTTCCAGCTCTTAAAAGCCACGGAAAAAAATAAACCCTCTTCCATATGTATTTTAAGAGTGTTATAATATCTGTTCTGTATCTACTGTCTCTTTATCCTATTTCTGCTCCCAAACCACAAAATAACATGGTAAAACCACTGACATTTTAGATATTTGAGGAGAATTTTATTTTAGCTGTTCTCTGATGAAGGCCTTAGGAAATCAAGGTTATATCTCAACTAAGTCAATAAGTAGTCCTGTGACTATAGAATGAGAGGAAATGTACTAAATCTTCCTGGATGAAATAATAGAAACTACTGGAATCTCAAAGGGATACTGCTGAACATCAAATCAGATAATATTGTGAAGGTAATTTGAAAATAATTTCCTATTATATAAATTCAGATCATTATTTTTGTATGCTCAGTAAGTGACTGATGATATTAACTGCCTGAAAATGATACTAAGATTCATTCATTTATCCACACAACCATTCATTCTTCATTCCACAAATAATGTTGGGGTTCTTACTATTTTCACAACTGGGAATGCAGAGATGAACAAAATTAAGTGACAATACAAACAAGAGAGAGCAAAAATTGGTTGTAAAATACATTTTAAAACTTTCAGCTTACTTTCTATCACAAGGATTATAAAGGTGAATGTACATCTATATAAGTTAATGCCTACACCCCTTCTCTAACCCTCAGATTCCCACCCAAGAGCATTTAAAAATTTTTGTTTTTCAAACTCACTTTTACTCTTTGACATAGCAATATCTTTGTTTTTAAATGAGGAGCAAAACTAAGAATCGAAAGGGGGAATGAATTATAGAGATTTCATAAAAATGTAAAAAGCATAACTTTTATAGCAAGTAAATGGCTTGCGATGTCACCTTCTGTTCTTTTGTAGTACCCTTTCCATGGTCTTTGAAAATAGTTCTGTATTTCCCATTGTAGGTTCTCCACTTGAATGAATTAGCAAGGACTACAGATGCTTCAAACACAAAGGTAGATACAAAGTTCCTAGTTTCCTTTTTCACTTCTCCTATGGTAGTCCATCATAAAGAGTACAGGTTAAAGAAAATACAGTATTTCTTCCAGACCTCCTTTGACTCTAGAATAGAGGCACATACAGTCAAACTCCTCCGTATGCTGTTTTAAAGGCATTCATCACTATGATATTTGGAAACAAGGGGTGACAAAATGATGAATGTCAAAAAATTGAGCTAAAGAGAACTAGTCTTTAAGAAGCTTTCCCTCCCTTGAGCAGAAGTACTGAAGGAGGGTTATTCTCAAGAAGATCTCATAGCGGAACCCCAAAAGCTAGCCAGAGAGATGACCTACACAAAGCACGTCAAATAGTCCCTGGAGCATAGGGAGTGCTCAAAGATAGGAGCTGTGCGTTTTCTTTTATTGAAGATAAAAAAAAAAATGGGAATTTCATCATAAACACACAAATAAACCATTTTTAAAAAATGTATCTTCATTGGGAAGCAGATGTGGCTCAAGTTGGGTGACTGACTACCACATGGGAGGTCCTGGGTCCGGTTCCTGGTGCCTCCTAAAAAAGACAAGCAAGACAGTGAGCTGACACAATGAGGAGACACAATGAGCAACACAACAAGCAGGGAGCGGATGTGGCTCAAGTGATTGGGCGCCTCCCTCCCACACGGGAGGTCCTGGGTTTGGTTCTGGTGCCTTCTAAAAAGAGGACACAGAGAGCAGACAATGAGCAGACAGCAAGCACAAACAATGAGGCAGGGGAGAAATAAATAAATAAAATAAATCTTTTTAAAAATGTATCTTTATATAAGGGTGGTTTCGCTTCATGAATTTTATTGTTGTGTTTTTCCAAGTTGGTAATTTTTAGGGAAAATAAGTAATGTGTACCTTCACTTGTTTAAGGCAGTCCATAGTTTCCCAGGTGTGGCCTCTTCCACTCTTATCTATGGTGGGGCTGCCAAGACCAAACTTTATTACCCAGAATTCTTATTTATGACTAAATAGAGGAAGCATATTTTTTTCCTGATGCCAACTCTTTCAAATGCCAACTGCATGTCAGTATCATGGGCTCTGGGCCGACCTTCACTTAATGGCAGTTGAAGGAGACGGGGCAAGTTCTGACTGGGGCTGAGCTGTGCCCCACACCCGTGAATGTGTGTGTGATAATTTGCTATCGTGGCTGTTCTCCAATTACGATTAGACTGTCAGACTACACACTTTGGCGAACGGTAAGAGTCTCAGTGTGTACAAATGGTAGAATGAGTGGTCTTTGACTTATTTTTTCTGAAACAGTATGTCCTAATGCAAACTGAAGAACCTCTCCTCTAGCCTCAACTGATATATGTTTATAGGTGACAGGTACCACAAACCCCGTTTTCAAGTATTTTCTAACTACATTTTAGTGTGAACAAGATACAGGAATCCATTCACACCTTCAAACACTCCTTTCTGAGATCAATAAGTCTCGCGGCAGCCAACTGCACATGGCAAGTGGAATGTTTGCAGACAAAGCCCACTCCTTTCTTCCGGTGAGTCAAAAGAAAACATATTTCCGAAATTTAAGGAGAAGGCTTTCCTTTCTGTCCTTCTTCTATTCTAGCAATGTGTGTGCTATAAAAACTGTAGAAAAATATAAACGTTATACAGGCATGTTATATAGAGAATATTGCATATTTTTTATTTCAGATAAAAAAAATACAAAAGGGCTAGGATTCTTATTTGCAGATGCTAGCTTTTAACAAGTCCAATCGTGTTTCAGAAGGGTCCAGTTGAAGCATAAAAGGCATAAATTTTATATACTTCATGATTAAAAGCAACAATAGCAGACAAGATTTTGACAGCAGTAGTAAAAGAGAGATTGATATCTTGAAACTCCAGACTTAGGATTCTAATTATCTTAAGTCTGGTTATTTAAATTATGCATTTATGGGTGTAAGGTTCTTTGAGGCCAAAAAGAAAAAGACATGTCCTTGTCATCGAAATAACATCTTCTAGCACTTTGTTCGTTTTACTTAAATATTTGCCTCAAACATGACAAAGGTATATATATATATATATATTTTTTTTTTTTTAAGATTTATTTACTTTATTACATATCTCCCCTTCCCCCCGCTGCAGCAACGCACCGAGAGTGGTCACTGCGCAGGCGCGGCTTTCCCTGCTTGTGGGCGGTCTCTGCGTCCGTTCACGGCCGGCGCTTGATTCAGTTCGTGGGTGGCTGGCTGCGCTCCATCCGCGGGCGACCTGCCCTGCCCGTGGCGGCTCTTGCCATGTCCGTGGCAGCTTCTTGCCCTGCCCATGGCGGCTCCGGCCCACCCATGGCGGCTTGCCCTTCTCAAGGCGGTCTGCCTGCTAGGAGAGGTCCCCGGGAATCGAACCCGGGGCCTCCCATGTGGTATGCCGGCGCCCTATCCACTGGGCTATCGAGCCGGCCCAGTATATATTTTTATTAATTGACCTAGTCCTGAATAATGGTATTTTATATGTGCCTGCCTACATTTACACAAATCCTACCATGTGTGCTCTAAATGTGTTAAACTCATAATTTACCTATGTCTTTTCTTTGTCTGATACTCATTTTTAGAACTATTTAGACTGTATTGAGCAATTTTACAAACTGAAACCTGAAAATATAGATTTAAAAAATAATAAAGAAGCCAGAATGCAGATTAACTCGTGGGTTGAAAACAAGACTAAAGGTAAGAGGATAACTAGGACTGCTTCTCCTCCTCCTCCTCCTTTTCCCTCCACTTCCTTTTAACTTTTTGAGGCTTCATCTACACGGAGTGCAATGCTCCGCTCTTCAGCCAATTCTGTCAGATTGGACAAGGGCTTATCAAGATGCGGAACATTTCTGTCACCTAGAAAGCTCCTTCATGCCCTCTCCCAATCATCTGCCTCCAAGCAACCACAAATCAGACTTCTATCATCACAGGTTCATTTTGCTTATTTTACAATTTCAAATGCATGGAATAGTATAGTATGTACTTATTTTGTGTCCTGCTGTTTTCACTGTGTTTCCAAATTTCCTCTGCTTACAAGGACTCCAGTCATATTGGATTGATTCAGCTTGTCCTCACCTTAACTAATAGAAACTCTGAAGTTCCTGTTTACAAACGAGTTCACATCCAAAAGATCAGTGGTTAAGACTTAAACGTGTCTTTATGGGGGACATGATCCAATCCATAGCAGGGCTTGTAAATCTTTTTCATTTAGCCGTTTCAGTGGTGTGTGGTTTTAATTTATATTTCCTTGATGACTGACATTGAGCATCTTATTGCTATTCACACATCCTTATTTGTAAAGTGTCTGTTCAAATCTGTTGCCCGTTTCCTAATTGGATTGTTTTCTTTGTATTATGCAGTGGCAGGAATTCTTTACATATTCTGGACACAAATATTTTGTCTGATGCAATGTTGTGACTATTTTCTCAGTCTGTGTCTTGCTTATTTATTTTCTTGATGGTATTTTTGATGAGCAGAAGTTTTTCATTTTAATGAAGTCCAATTTATCCATTTTTTTAATAGTTTGTGCTTATCCCAAGGTCGCAAAAAATATTCTCAGGTTTCTTTTAGTCCATTTAATGTTTTCATTTAAAATTAATCCGTCTTGATTTGGCTTTCGTGTAGAGTGTGAGATAGGAGTGAAGGTTCTTCCCACTCCCCCGATGCATAGAGATAACCAGTTGTTTCAGCACCATTTGTGAAGACCCAATGGCTTTTTCATAGACATAAAAAGAAAATCCAAGACATAGTCTCAATAATTTTCTTCACGAGAAAATTTATTTCCTCTTGAGAAGGGTGGAGGCATGAAGAACAGATAATCTTTTTTCTGCAGCTTTCCCAATTATCCCCTTTGCCTGATGTTAGCAGAAAATCATTTTTTACAAGTGCGGCAATCAGCAAAAACACTCATTCAAATAGTCACTGTTTTCAGCATAAGGTGGTGCTAGGAAAAGAGTCACAGGAAAGTTAAACATTAATGGTCAATGTGCTAGTAATGATAAATGACTTCTTAGCTGGCTTACTTATTCAAGTTATTTAAATCAATCAGGTTTCCTAACTTCAATAAGATTCCTAATTTTTAAGGCTCCTTTCCCTATCTATAGAATAGTAACACTAAGTACTTATGTGCCACTTACCCTACATCACACACTATTCCAAGTGTTTTACGTCTATTATCTATGTTCACCCCAAAATATTATAAATTAGCACCACTGTTATCCTCACTTTATAGATGAAGCACCTGAGGCCTAGAAAGATGAACTCAATCAAGTTCATACACTCATTGGTTGTAGAGCCTGAAGTTGAGCTCCAGATTTCATACTTTTAGTGTCAGGCTTTTTGGTTCATGGGGAAGATGCAGATGAAATCAGGTACTTTCCCACTCGGGGAAAATCCCACATCAACTGGCTGACAGCAAATTCATTTTTAAAAAATTATTTTGTAAAATTTATGTTGTAGCTTGGGTCATAATCTATCAAGCTATACTAAAATGTTTTCATCAGTATAATTTATGCTGGAATGAACGTATTTTATAGATATATAGATTTTTACCAGTTTCCTTATATATAATAACTTTTTAATATATATCTTTTTCATAACCATATATATATACTATTCTTTTGTATTGATAAACTCTGTCAGCCAGATTCTCAGGAGTGAATATTTTCTCTCAGTCTGTGTAGTGTATTTATATAAGCTATAAATGAAGGGTATTTATATAATTTAAATAAACATTGTAGGATCATATTGAAAAAGACTTCAGTAAATCACATTTTCAATGGAAAGATATTTACTAAAAATAGTTTGTCCTGCGACCTGACTATCGTACATGTTACCTTATATTTAACTTTTTCACTCTTCTGAAAATGTAAAGTAATACCCCACTATTATTTTCATTTGCATTTCACAGGCTACTAGTGAATAAGAGCATATTTTTGTATTATTGTTAGTCATTTGAGTCTGCTCTACTGTGCATTGCCTATTCATTTCCTCTCTCCATTTTTCTATTGTGTTGTTTAATCCTATCCTTACAAATTTGTCAGAACTCACTGCATATTATAGATGCTAAGTTTTGTCCTATGCCTTGCAAACATATTTACATATCTGTTATTTTCTACTAATTTGAAGTTCTTTTTTTGCCATATACAGTTTAAAGTTTTATAATCAGAATCGACTGTCTTTTTTTTCTATAGCCTGTAGGTGTCCAGAATTGTTGAATAAGGTCTTCCTCACGCTAAGATTGCACATGTAAAATGAACATGTAAGAAAACATGGTAGATTTTCTCAGAAGATCTCTATTGTCCTTTCTTTTACTTTTGATTTTTTGCTGTATCTGGATTCCAAATTATTATTAGTGCAGTGATTTTACCAAATGTGGAGTAACAAAGATTACTACAGTACAATATTTATTAACATTAAAGACAGAAAATTTAATCAATTTTATACATTGTCATAAAACAGGCAGACGGGCTCTGCACTCAATTCTTTTTCTTCTGTACTACACTCTTCATCTATTAAAGGATTGTGAATGTTTTGCATATTTTCCTAAAGGTCTTTGTGGCTCATCTGAAGACATTAAATGTCAATTACTACTTTTGTGTTATGCCAATTCAAAAGTGAATCTAAAACAAAAATCAAAACCAGTGAAAATAGTTCATCTTCCATGGATGACTGTACAATTTTCAGTATGCTTTTCATATGTTTCCCTTCCCAAAGGTGAAATCAAGGACCTCTTATCACCCAACAGTCTCGCGTCTTCTGATCAGCTCGTGCTGGTCAATGCCATCTCCTTCAGAGGGATCTGGAAGCACTCATTCCAGAAAGACCAAACCAAACCGATGGCTTTCAGGTTGGATGAGGTAGCTTCGTATCTTTGTATTTCTCTTAAAGATAATCCTCAAAATCGATGCCCTTAAAATATGTTAAAGTATGTTAAGTAGCCTAATTCCCAAGTGACCAGTCTAGCTACATATTCAACAATGAGTAGAATTAGACTTACCAGAAATTTGTTGCATTGTTGAGTTTTTCTTTTAAATTCCCCATAGTATTTTAACTCTGTTTAAAACTAGGGAAATGCTATTTTAGCAATATTTTTGTATATTTAAAAACTTATGTAAAGTGCAGACTTTGAAAGGGTTTTAAGTAGTTTCAGGGTTAGGACTCAGTTTAAACCATTATGAAGCAATTATTTATTGCAAAAAAGAAAGTCAAATGATGGAGAAGAGCTGTAATAGATACTCACGGAACTAACAGGCAGGCCATTTGTAAAACGTGTGCGATCTCCTTAAGAAGCAAAAAATATTAGTTTCCTAGGGCTGCCATAACACATTGCCACAAATTGGGTGAGAGAAATGTATTCTCTCATAGTTCAGAGGCCCAGAAGCCTGAAATCAAGGTGTCACAGGGTTGGTTCCTTCTGGAGGCTCTGAGGGAGAATGTTTCGTGCCTCTCTCCCGGCTTCTGGTAATCGCTAGCAATCCTTGGTGTTCCTGGGCTTGTAGCCACACGGTCTAATCTCTGTCTCCATCTCCATGTGGCACTCTCTTCTCTGTGTCTCTTCTTTTAAGGACACCAGTCATTGGGTTCTGGGCCCACTCTAATCGAGTATGACCTCTTAACTAATCACATCTGCAAAGACCCCATTTTCAAATCAAGTCACATCCTGACGGTCTTGGTGGATGTGAATTTGTAGGGGTGTGGGGGGACTATTCAATCTAGTACACAAAGCACAAATGGAGATCAAGATTCACAGTCAGAACACCAGGTCCAGGGCTGCTGCCCTTCTACCACCCAACTCCTTTTCTCAGTGTCCCAAAGTGTCCTAAATATTAGGCTGCAACCCAAATAAGGCATGCTCTTTAGTGAGAGAGAATGGGTCTGGATAGGATAACAATGTCCTTATGCTATCAAATTATTTACTCTAGCCCACAATAAATGCTGAAATTATAGATAAATTTAAAATTACTTATAGTCAAGTATAAAAATAAAGAAGCTGTATATTTCTGAATAAATACTTTTCACATAAAATAAATAGGAAATGGCTTTAAGAAGATAATCCTCTAGCCAAACACATTAGTCAGTATCTAGTGATATCTTTCCAAAGAAACTTGTCATCAGATTTTGAGGTCACAAAATAAATAATGAAATTAGGTATTTTTTACACTTGTGTTTTTATAAAAAATTCAGATTCCAGGGCCACTTTACTGGAGATTCTGGTTTACAAGTAAGGCTTGAGTATATGTATTTTTAAATAGCCTCTCCAGGCCCTTCCAAGGATGAGACCCGGTGGGGGGACCATAGTATATGGAAAATGGGGTGTATATTTTAGCAGGATTTATGGACAGATAGATACCTGAAGGGGTAAGCACCCCCCTAAAAACAAACAGATTTGATAGGAGAAAGAGTTAATTTTATTTCTCAGTAAAATCTGGTCCATTTGGCTTACATACACAGTGAAGCTATTTGCTACAGACATCTTTAACCTCTTAACTAGCATTTCAAAGAGGAAAATATAAAATGCAATTATGGTCGTAATTAAATTTCCTTAAAATATTAGCTTATCATGTGGACATACACTGCATTTTGACCTGGCTTGCATTTTCTTATGTCCTCAGCTATCCTGTAACTCCAAAGATGACTTAGAATCAGCTCAGTGCTGAGATTAAAAACTCAGATTTTACATGAGCTGGAGACATTTTAAATTGTGTTCTTGAAAGGACCTATTTGAACTTGAAAAATGGTTGTCCTGATAAAATCTTATGGTGTGCATATTTCTCAGCCCTTTGAAGTGAATGAACTGCTTCTGGGCATCAAAATATACTTTGAATAAAAATAATATATTGGGAGAGTGAAACACTTCGTACTTCAGCAGCTACTTTGTTTAGGCTTGCTGTCCCTTTAAATTATCACAATAATGATAGATCATAGCTATTTCTTGGATTTTTGTCACTCATGTGGACAATCTTGGAGAAAGGATGTTGGTGTAAATTTGTCATGCCTTAAATGAAAAATTAAAATAGGAATCTGCCTTGTCACCTCACTCCTTTTACTTTTGTAGTCCCAGCGCAAGACTGTGCAGATGATGCGGCTGCAGGGTCGCTTTAAACTGGGCTCCCTAGAGGAGCCCCGGGTGCAGGTCCTTGAGATGACCGACGTGGAGGGTCATCTGAGTATGATCATCATCCTACCTGGCGAGGACGTCGGCCTGGGTCAGGTAAACCACTGAGCCTTTGCAGCCAGAGCCTCAAGAGAAAGGCCCTGGACTTGAGAAATACACAGGCAGAATGCTTGAGGACTTAAAAATAATCCCTAATACCTCGACTTAACTTGTTTTTGTCCATTTAAAAAAACCAACCAGAACCCCCAAGGCAAAGTTAAGTCAATGCTCACACATTAGGATATATTGCTTGTAATTTTATAAGTTTTAGGTTTTCAAAGAATAGTCTCATGTATTTTTCTCTTTCTGTCCGCACAGGGTTTGGTGGTGGTTGTTGATTTATGAGTACTTTTTACATATTACATTTTTTTTATTACATATCTCCCCTCCCCCCCTGCTGCGACGATGCGCCGAGACTGGTCACTGCGCAGGCACGGCTTTCCCCGCTTGTGGGCGGCTTCTGCTTCCATTCACGGCCGGCTTTCAGTTCGCAGGTGGCTGGCTGCGCTCCATTCGCGGGCGACCTGCCCCGCCCGTGGCGGCTTTTGCCTGTCCGTGGCAGCTCTTTGCCCTGCCCATGGCGGCTCTGGCCCGCCCATGGCGGCTTGCCATTCTCAAGGCGGTCTGCCCGCTAGGAGAGGTCCCCGGGAACCGAACCCGGGGCCTCCCATGTGGTATGCCGGCGCCCTATCCACTGGGCTATCCAGCCGGTCCTACATATTACATATTGACACCTCTTTCAAATCTGCTGCCAACCAACTAACTGTATTTCCACCAACACCCAACAGGTAGACTCAATGCTCAGCCATTTTCCCCTTTGCTGTTACTTTCCTGTGTCCCATGGACTGCCCTCTGTTCCCCCACTCCCGGTTTCACATTGTGTGTTCTTGCTCTGGGTGTAGGTATGGATTTAACAATTCCTCTGCAGTTTCCCTTAAATCCCCGTCCTCTCCTTTTATTCTGTCTTTTAGACTTGCCTGAGTCCAGTGCTGCTCCCACTGTTTGTCTCCTGCTAAGGACTTCTCCTCCACCACTTTGCCCTTTTTTTACCCTTGGTTGCAAAGCTTCTCACTAATCCTGTGAGGCAGATTAGGCAGGCACTGGTAGCCCATTTGACAGAGGAGGGAACCTGTAGACCAAGCTATCATATGTTTTGCTCAAAAATTCATAGTAAATTAGGCCCATGACATCACTAAAGCCCATTCTCTTTAGTCCACTCCACCTGTTAATGGGCTTGCTCAGATTCCGTAAGGCCATGGCTAAACATCAAAATGGCAGCTTATATATAAAAATAGGTATATTTATTAAAAGCAAATAAACAAAGTAGAAAGAATATGATTTCAATAGGCTGTGAAAAAAATAAAAGAAGGAGATGGGAAGGAAAGTGATGTGGTTGGGGAGCCTAAATTTTACATAGGTTGATCAAAGAAAACATCTGAAAGAATGAGATTTAAGTTCTTTTTGCTAATTAATAATTAGTAACCTTAGATATAATTATTGTTAATACAGTCTTCCTTTCTCATGGCTAGACAGTGCAAACACACCAAATTAGTAGGTAGCAGAATTGGAATCTGACTATTATTGTACCACAAGCTCTTTGTAGCCATTTAACCGCCCCAGACCTAAGTTATTTTATCCATACAATGAAGGGGTTAAAGGAAATGATTTCTAAGGTAACATTTAGCTCTTAAATTTTAGGATCTTTTGAAAAGTCAATGAAATGCCATCCATCTAACACAGCCCACATGATTACATTATCAACACTTGTGGCTGAACTTTGCTCTACTTGACTTGGGTCGTGAAAACGGGATATTACAGAACAAAGTTAAGACCACTGAAAAGGAAGCGGCTTCTAAAGTGCAGTTACAATGATATAATGGCCTCAGGGAGGGAAGAGTGAGGGTGGACGGGTCTGGATCATTGCAGCTGCTTTATTTTCTCTTGTTAGAATACCTAGAAACAATTGACCCCTGTGGAGGTGGACAGTCACCCCTAAATGATATGTGTTAAAGGTCGTTACACATTGGCATATGGTGAATGTCAATTCCATGCAAAAAAAAAAAATTTTTTTTTTTTTTTTTGCTTAGGCTTGCATTGGTTGGTGTCAAAGGTGCCCACTTCCCAATAGATTTCATCCCCAAAATAACCTAAATGAGTCACTGCCAACATGAACTTCCTCCCAGTGAGGACACCTAGAATGCAGAGAAGCCAGAAATGATGCCATGTGGGGAGCAGACAGGGAGAAGGGCAGCGACTTAAGGAGGATGCAGTTGTATTACAGTATTTGGTTACTGTGTGGAAGAAGGGATAGACTCATTCTGTGCGGTTCCCAGAGTGAGGACTGAAACTAATGGGTGGGAATTGCAGGGAAGCACATATTTGCTTGAAACGGGAAAGGCCTGTATTTCAAGCTGAGCAGTGCAACCACAGAGCCAGGCTGTTTATAAAGAAGGGGGCACTGGCATAAGAACTTCTCAAGCAGAGAACTTCTCAAGCTTTGGTGTCACAAATGCTGTAGGAGCGCCTCCTCGATGGTCTCTTTCAAATGAAAGATTGTTTGAGTCTAATGATCTAGAAATTTACTTTGATATAAGTTCGGTCTCTATGAATACCTAATGAGAATGTTGGTTTGAGTTGAAGTAGAAAACTGTATTCATCAGACTAGAATTTATGTTTCAGGTGGGAGAAGCTCAGGTTCTCTGAGGTGTATTACAGGCTTTTAAGGCAGCCAATGATCACCATCATTATCACATCATCATTATCATTAATATTAATAAGTATTAATTAGCAAGAGAAAGGGTAGGCACATTTAAAGCAGGCAAATTATAGTGCAGAAGTTGTGCGGTCTTTAGAAGGACCATAAAAGGGAGATAAGTCCCCATGGTGACCTATTTTTTCCAAGGGACTCTTGGACATTGTGCCCAGGCATGGTGGATTCCCAGGCGCTGGGCTTCTGGCTGCAGTTTTTGCACAAGGCTGCCTTCCCCCACTTTCTCTTATGTGTCAGGCACAAACCTCACACTCTGCTTTCCATACTGACAATGAGAAGTAGCTTTCTCTACTCACAACTTCCCTTCCAACCCTTATAATGTTTTACAATGGCATATTTTACTTTCTAAAAAAAAAAATGTTCATGTTTTGCTTTCTGCCTTCTTTCCCACAGGTTACCAGAGAAATCACTTATGAGAAACTAAAACTCTGGGTCAGCTCAGCCAACATGAAAGACACGGCTGTGGATCTGCACCTGCCCCGGCTCCAGCTTGAACAGGTCCACGAAGATGTCACTTTGATGCTGGCGGCTTTGGGAATGGCTGATGTCTTTGACCACTCGCTGGCTGACCTGTCTGGCTTAACCGCTAGAGGAGGCCTCGTGGTCTCCAAGATAATCCATCAGGCCAGGCTGGAGCTTATTGAGGATGGTTCCGAGTCGGCACTTACCAACCAAACCAGCGAAGTGGAACATCCTGTCTTCTTGCAGGTGGACCGCCCTTTCCTCTTCCTTGTCCAGCACAAGGAAAGCGAGACTATTCTCTTCTATGGCAGAGTCACCACACCTTAAGGAAGGGAATGAATTAATACTCAAATAACTTCCTGCTTTATCACATTAGCTGGATTCTGGGGGCTTGTAGAATTCATGCAGATTAAAGGAATAAACCATGATTCTCAGCAATGTTTTCTTTCTTTTTTTTTTAAGTGCTTTATTTTTATTAATTAACTTAACCCTCACAATTAACCATAAGAAATTTATCTCATTTTTCAGATGAGGAAATGATGGCACAATGTTAATTGAAACCTAGGTAGTCTGATTCGAGGCCATGCTGTTAACCATTATGCCAACCTTCTACTTGTGAAACTGCCTCTCCAATGGCTATTTTGTTCATGTGGATTCCTGGATTGCCTCTTTTTAAATAATTAATTAATTTACTTATTTATTTTAAAGAAACTTTAGATTACATAAATGTTACATAAACAATATAGGGGATTCCCATATGCCCCACTCCCTACCCCTCCCACACTTTTCTACATTAACAATATCCTTCATTAGTGTGGTACATTTGTTACAATTGATGAACACTTGTTGGAGCATTGCCACTAAGTGTGGATTATAGTTTACATTGTAGTTTAAACCCCCCCCCCCACACTTTTGTAAGTTATGAAAAGATATATAGTGGCCTGTATCCGCCATTGCAACGTCATTCAGGACAATTCCAATGCCCTGAAAATTCCTCCATATTACACCTATTTTTCCCTCTCCTTCCCCTGCAGAATATCTATCCCATCTCTCCTTGGTTCAGGTTACATTGGTTAAACAAGTTATAGCACGTCTCCCAGAATTAGCTGAATTTATTTAAATACTAAGGGCACTACTAATTTTTCTTAGGCACTCCAAAACTTACTCAGAATCTCATTTACAGGTTATTAAACCACAGAATGCCTTTTTCCATAGAAACAATATTACTCAGTGTGATTACGTTACCAAATTAGCTCATGAACTACTTGTTTATCCTACCTGTGCCTGAACTAATGATATTAGTAAGAAAAGCTAACCTTCACTATGCTATGCTAAGCACCTCACATGGAAGACTTAATTTAAGTCTCACCAAAACCTTGAGAGGCAGTAATTATTATCTCCATTTTCAAGATGACAAAACTGAGACTTAGGTTCAGTAATTTACCCAAGGACATGCAAGTGGCAAGTGACAGATTGGATTTGCAAACCCAGAAGTTTTGATACAAGCTCTGAACTCTACTGACCCATCCCTGAGACTCACAGCCAGGGGCCCTGTGGTGGAACAAGAAAATGGGAAGAAAGAAAAAGAAGGGACCGCCCCCCCACCTCCTTTCCCTGATACACAACCAGGCACAGTTTAGAAATAACAGCTGTGTAGAACATTTTAAAGTTTACAAAGAAGTTTCATACTTTAAATCATTTAATAGACAATATATGGGTCTTAAAAATATTTTATTGTGGACACATATATAACATTTTAACCAGTTTTAAGTGAACAATTCAATGGCATTAATTGCATTCACAATGTTGAGCTATCATCACCATCATCCATTACCCCAAATTTTTCATCACTCCAGACAGATGCCCATTAAACAATAAGTTCCCGTTTCCCTTCTGCCCCCAGCACCTGTAACCTCTAATCTTCTTTCTGTCTCTACAATTTGCCAATTCTAGATATTTCATGTAAGTGGAATT
Source organism: Chaetophractus vellerosus (assembly GCA_004027955.1). Classification (NCBI taxonomy): domain Eukaryota; kingdom Metazoa; phylum Chordata; class Mammalia; order Cingulata; family Chlamyphoridae; genus Chaetophractus; species Chaetophractus vellerosus. The sequence goes on from PVKH010003230.1 coordinate 17,710, forward strand.
ATACAATTTTTGTCTTTTTGTGTCTGGCTTATTTCATTCAGAGTAGTGTTCTCTAGTTTCATCCATGTTGTGGCATGTTTCAGAACTTCATTCCTTTTTATGGCTGAATTATATTCTATTGTATATATAGGACACAATTTTGTTTATCCATTCATCTATTGATTGGGTGTTTCCACTTTTTGGCTATTGTGAATGGTGCTATGAACATTTGTGTACAGGTATCTGAATTCCTACTTCCAATTCTTTGGCATAAAGTGTGTTTTTACTTTATGTGGTTCCCTTTTGTGTCAGTCACTCTCCATGCCATAGTTCCCTCTTTCTCATCATCTAGCATTGCTATCAGTTGACTAGTACAAAAGACAGCAGCTTTAAATTCCCTGATACAATAAATCTAACATCAACCACTTCCTCGAACTCATTGATTGTTCAGTTTTGTCAGGTGAATCATACCAATAATGCCTGTTCAGTGTAATGAGATTGTTTCACAATCCCACTACCTGACAATTTAGATTTTAAAAGCTTCAGGTTGGATATAGCAATTATATTTTGACAGAACTGTAAAAAATTTCTGTGATTTGGCAATATTGTACTTCTAAACATTTATGAGTTTCCTAGAGTATTTTGCATTGATTAACTTTTCATACACTATGCTATACAAGTGACTTGATACATCCTAATAACACATTTCCGAAATTTGGTGCAAATACCTTCCACAGCTTAAGCTGACATCTGAGTCACCATAGTTTAAATGAAGTACTGCCAGAAGTAGCCAAAGAGGTATAAGACAATTAATGCTGGCCAAGCCAAGGAAATTAAAAAAATGATGGCGGGCAAGAGGAAGGTACACCATATATTGAAACATTTCAACATTTTTTATGTTCTCATTTTAAAGTTGGGGGGCTTTAAAAAATTTGCATCCATGCAACTGTTCATATCTGCAGGAAAAAGAAAAAACAAAAATTTTATTGGGGAAACTAGGACTCATGATTATGGGAACTATTTCCCACAAAAAAGAAATTCTGAGGGTCTAGTGCTTACTTCCAATAGAACACAGAGACTAAGTACTGAAAATACTTCTGCCTATGTAAACAAAACAAACAAGGAAAAAAGAAGAACCAGATTCCCAAGAACTGAATGGTATTGAAAACTCTTGAGGAAAAATTACCCTTACCAAGGATTTCATTGCCTCTAATGTTTCTGGAGGGCATATGTATTAGTCAGCCAAGGTAGTACTGATGCAAAATACCAGAAATTGGTCGGTATTTATAAAGGGTATTTATTTGGAGTAGAAGCTTACAGTTACCAGGCCATAAAGCATAAGTTACTTCCCTCACCAAAGTTTGTTGCCACTGTTGGAGCAAGCTGGCTGCTGATGTCTGTAAGGATTCAGGCTTCCTGGGTTCCTCTCTTCCTGGGGCTCCTTCAGCTACTCTGCTTTCTCCACAAGGCCAGCTGGAGACTATCAGGTGAACGGCTTGTCTCTTTTCTGGGGCCTTCTCTCCTTCCTCACGTCCAAGCTCCTTCGTGTGCTGACTTCCCCGGGCTCCAGCATTAAAACTCCAAACTTCCTTCTCTGCGGTACAATTTTCCTGTGAGTCCCTGCCCACCAAGGGGCCTGGACTCAACATCCTACTGATATGGCCCAATCAAAGCCTTAATCATTATTTAATCAAGTAAAAGTAAAACCTCTGAATCCAATACACTCTAATACGCCCAGAGGAAAAGACTATTTTACAAACATAATCCAATATTTCTTTTTGGAATTCATCAACAATATCAAACTGCTACAGCATGGCAGCCAGCTTTGCTGAAGGAACATGGCCAAGGTCCTGTATGGTCATGGAAAACCAGCCCTTGTTCTTTCCAACATGTGTTCTCATTGTGCTCATGAAGCTTAACTGACCATGACTTTTCATGTGGTGCCTTTGTTCCACTCATGAAAAAAAATAGAAAATTCAAACCATTTTTCACTTTTTTCCTGGACTTGCATTTCTATGTTGTTTGGACAATGTGGGTTTTAATTTCATCTTTATACTTATTGTTTTATTCTTCAAGTTCCTCTCTTTTTCCCTCCAAACTCTGCATTACCTTAGCTCCTACAGCCACACTTATTTCCATCCCCTTCATCTCATTCCATTAGTCTGTCATCCTCTGCCCCACCATTTTCATTTTCTTAGTCATATTTGTTTCTGCTTCTTCTTTGGGGAAAAGGAAATTCCTCTAAGTCTACTAGAATATCACTGATTCCCTTATAGATCTATCCCCAAAACTGAAATCTTACTCAATGACACCAAGGGATGCCAAACATTATGTAGGACTAGGAAATTTTTCCTTCCAATGTAATGTGCTAGAGCTTAACGTCAATCATAAACATATTGTTGAATATATAAATAGTTTGAGCTTTGATTGATATACATTGTTTTATACAACATAGTATCCATTTGATAGAAGGAAACACAATGCTTTCAAAAGTATACCTTTTTCCTGAAAACAGGTATAGGTAAGAATGTAGTATACAGAACACACTAAAAGTCACATTAACTAATCACCACCCATGTATACACTAAATTTCTTAACACGCAAAGACTGAAATAGTAAATAGAGTGCTTTGCATTCCACCTAACAGGGACAAGTTAAAAGAAAGCAGAAGAAAAATATTCAGCCACAAAAGAAAATGGGGGAGAGGAGAAGACAGAGAAAGTCTATCTAAACAATACATTAAAAAAATCACAATAAAGAGAATTTGGGGAGCTAAATATTATTTAGAATTAAGGTCACTATATTCTTTGAAGATAAATGCTTTCTTAAAAATAAAATTAACAATGGATTCTGGTAGCAGATGAAAGAAAAATGTTTTCCCTTCAAAAAAGAAGATATAGTTTTAAAAGAGTGAAATACGGGTTGAATATGCAGACAGGTAAAGGTGACATTGGAGTTTAATAATACAATATTTTTAGTCCACACCTTTGGTTCAGAGTAATTATTTCATACTTGACAAAAATATTTCCTCTCAATTCATCAACATTTACATCTTGAAATGCCTCGCGTTGGTTGTATATAGCTTCCCACCTCTCTTAATCTACATCTTCGTACTTTGATCTACGCATGAATCAATGGGAATATTAACGAAGCTTAAAATCCGTCAATAAGCCAACCCGTGGCGTTTGAGCATCCAAAAGAACATGGCGCTCCCCACAGAGTCTCAGCCTTCAGCGCGGCAACAAGACGACGCTGCGTAAGAGCGCCTGGGTTTCCTCGCCCAGCCTTCATCGCAGGGCGGATGCAGACGCTGCCAAGGGGCTGTTTGCCAAGGCGCACTCTGCCCTAGCAGACACGTGTTGAATCATTGCGTCTCGGTTTTGGGAAAAATTTGGCATAAGATGAAAGACAAAATTTGAAATGAAATATCTTTCTGAAGTAATCTGTTTAATCTTGGCGTTTAAAAAGTCGAGGAAAAGGAATGAGGGGGAGAAATCTGCCAAAATAGTGAATAAATCATTAAAAAGATGTTTTAAAATAAGCTATGCCTCCCACTATCTTAGACCAGGAGATCTATATAGGAGTAGACACATAAATTTATAGAAATAATTAAAACTTCAGAGCAGAAAAATACATATTTCTATATGGAGAATAATATTATAAAGCCAGATATTATCTGAGAAATAAAACGTCAATGTTTTTCTAAGTTGTATGGAAGCAAGTATTCCATTTAGGAATGAATTTTTTCTAAATCAGAGAACCATATGGCCTTGTAACCTGTGCATTCTCACATTTTCCCTATGAAACAGAATTTTCTAGAAAAGAAACCATACCTCAACTCTTGCATCTATTTGACAGTATTTTAACAACCCTTGCAACACACCCTATCATCATACTGATGAGCAAATTTAATATAGGCCACAAAACCGAAAGAGTAAGCAGTAATGATAATGATAAAACAAAAATAAGGGGAATGGTATGCTTTTGCTTCTAATTTTAATTAACAGTTTCATCTGAGTCACAATTTGCTTAGGTCAGGGGCTGGTACTTGCAATTCTAAAATTGAGTAAGGCTTTTACTCTATGAAGAAACACAGAAGAAATAAAATAAGGGTGAAATGAGGCAAAAGTCTTGTTGAAATTACACATTTTTCCTGAGGAGTAGAACGTACTGTCTCTGTGGTGTGTCCCACTACCTCCCTGACCATTTTAAGACACAAACCAGGGAATAAGAGGTTGATTTCCCAGCTAACCACATAGTAGTAAGAAGCAGGCACGGCTGAATTAGAAAAATCGAACAACACTGAGTGAAGACCGGTTTTTACTTGAATGAATTGTGGTTGTAACGTCTAGATGAGAATAACAGGAAACTGCTTCTGGGTCAGGTGCCCTGTCAGGCACCATCACTCCCCATCAGCCCCAAATGAAAAAGGAATTGCACATAGATTATGTACATTATATATACACATATATGTATGCATGTAAGACTATCTATATGCAGAGTAATAGCATATGCCCGTGAGAAAACAGGAACTTTCTCAAGTTCTCCTATTAATAATTCTTTGCTACTTGTTTTTGAAGTGGTAAATGTCAAAATTTAGAAAATATATATTTCTGGGAGAAAAAGCTCAGCATTGATAGACTTTTATCCATGTACTTATGTTTGCTTTCTGAGAATTTTTCAAAGACTGTCAGTTTCCAATTTTAGCTGCCCAACACCCTGACTTAGTTTGCAGTTTGAGGTTCTAGGAAAGCCTAACTGAGGAACAGTGACCGAATATAGGTTGTAGTAACGTCCTAGTGGGGGTGAGGGGTGGTGGGGTGGTGGAGGGTATTAGAGAAGCAGTTTTGACTGTTGAATGAAATCACGTGGAAATTTGTTATTACTCCTTCATCTTTTGGAGTCTATGCCTGAGTTCCCGCACTCTCACCTCCTTTGGGTGGCTATGGATGTCTGCATGTGGCTTCCACATCTGGGGGTCGAGAGCCCCCTTGGCATTCAAGCCACGCTCCACCCACCAGTGGATGCCTGCAGCACAGTGTCTTTTTCTTTGCATTCACCCAGGAGCAACCTGGCCTTGTCAGTCATTCTATTGGCAGATACAGTACATCACTTCCCTTCTGGGCACTGGGTGCGGGGCCAGGTGCTCGGTACGCAGTGTGATCAAACCAAACACAGTCCTGGCCCTCTGGGGACTTACAAACATTTTTAATTGCTTTTATTTTTTATCTTTTTAAAGATACTTGGAATATGTAAGTGTTACATAAAAAATGTAGGGGATTCCCATATGCCCCACTCCCTCCCCCTCCCACATTTTCCCACATTAACAACATCCCTCATTAGTGTGGTACATTTGTTACAATTGACGAACACTTATTGGAGCATTGCCACTAAGCGTGGATTACAGTTTACATCATAGTTTACACTCTCTCCCCCACAATCTTGTAAGTTATGACGAGATTGATAATGGCTAATTTAGGAACATTTTTAAAGGTAAGTGCAAATGTGTGTACACTATTATACACTTGAATGGGCACTAGGAAGAAAAGTGTAGCATGGTATGAGGGGAAATAAAGAGGGAATCTTCTCAGAGTGGATTCTCAGCAAAGGCTTTTACGAGGAAAACAAATTAGTGGGAAATATGCCCGAATTTGGGTGAACATCAGGATTCTGCCTTGTGCAGGTTGGATATTACCATAAAATAGCTTCTGCTGAGTCCTGAAAGAGCTATCCACAGCCAATAATTGATCATGTTACTATCACCCTAATCGAATGTTCCTTAAGTCAAATCTACTTTCCATGAGCATAAATCCTGACCTGGCTGTTGCAGGGTTGCCTGGGTCTTTTCTGGGGCTTGTTGGAGACTGTGTTCTTCTCCCTCCTTTGGGTAAGTCTCTGCAAACTGATCATCACCGTTCAAACTAAGAACCGCCAGACAACAGGGACTGGGAAAGCTGTGCTCGGAGCATTTGAAAGTTGCTTAGTTTGAAAATCTCATTTTATATTGTAAACTTCAGCAAGGCAGCTCATCTTCACTAGAAGGGGAGGCAAAGCACTGTTCTTTATGTTTAAAAATGTTTTTATAGGGGTCGGCTGGATAGCCCAGTTGGTAGGGCACCTGTTTACCACATGGGAGGCCCCAGGTTCGGTCCTCGGGCGGACTGCCTGGAGAAAGCAAGCCAACGTGGGTGGGGCAGCGGTGAGCTGACTTGGCAGGTCGCCCCAGCAGGGGGAGACAAGCAGACACAGAAGAACGCAGAGAAAAAAAATGAACACAGCAAGAACAAGCAAAAAGGGGGGGATGTATAATAATAATTTTTAAAAATCTTTAAAAAAAGTATTTATAAATACACTTCTATAAAGGCATATAAAAATTACCATTACTGATAATGAAAGAGGGAGACTTCTTTTTTTTTCAATTGCCATTGACTGGTACAAAAATTCCCAATTTTTTATTTTGAAAAGTTTCCAGAAAAGTTGAAAGAAATGTACAGTGAACATATGCACACTCTTCATGTAGATTCACCAGTTGTTACCATTTTGTTACATTTTCTTTATCTCTGTCCCTATGTTATATATATCTGACTATCTGTCTATCATCTATCTATCTATCTATCTATGTTTCCTGAATTATTTGAATATAGATTGCATACACCATGATGCTTTTTCTTCACTACTTTTATATGCCTCTGCAAAGAATAAAAACATTTTCCTTCATACCACAAAACCATACTATCACTTGAGAAAGTCAATATTAATTCAATGTATCATATAATATATAGTACATATTTAAATTTTATTTCATTTTGTTTTGTGTTAAGCATCCTCTTTGGCACTTGGTTCTGCTTATCTATATTCTTGTAGTTGTCCATCCCACCCATATTAAAACCATAGAAAAGGAAAGATAGAAGAGAAAATGAATAATAATAATAAAAAGATGGAAAAGGAACAATAAAAGAACCAGGAAAAAATAAATAATAAGAGTGAAAAATCATAAAAAATTTAAAAAGAATAAAAATTTAAAAATGGAATAAATAAATGAAACAGGTAAAAAATAGAATAAAATAAAAGACCAGAAAGATGAAACGAGAAGAAAGAAAATGAAGACCAAACACAAGAAAGTGGAGTGAAAAACAAAACAAAATAAAACAAAACAAAAAAACAATGGAAGAGGGAAAAATGAAAGAAAGAAAAGAAGTGAATTAACTAAGGAGATAAAAGAGAAAAAAGAAGGAAAAGAAGTAATAAAAAAATTATAAAAGTGTACAACCCAGAATGTAAACCATAATGTAAACCATTGATCATGGTTAATAACAATGCTTCCAATTGTTCATCAAATATTGTAACAAGTGTACCATACTCATGAAAGATGTTATTAATAGGGGAAAATGTGAGAGGGGAAGGGGATAGGTATATATTTTCTACGTGATTTTTCTGTAACTTAAAATTTCTTTGAAAATAAAGGGAAAAAGAAATAAGACACTGGGGAAATATGTAGAAGAAATTGTCAATATATATAAAAGATAACAGATCTTATGATGATTAAAGGAACAATACAAAAATTTTAAAATTTTATTATATTTTATTATTTATTTATTTATTTATTTATTTTTGGCTTTGTATTGGGGGAGATTTTGGGGTGCAGAAGGGTTGCAACTGTG
>PVKH010003231.1:0-25351 GCA_004027955.1 Chaetophractus vellerosus
GTGGCGGCTTTTGCCCTGTCCGTGGCAGCTTTTTGCCCTGCCCACGGCGGCTCTGGCCTGCCCATGGTGGTTTGCCATTCTCAAGGCGGTCTGCCCGCTAGGAGAGGTCCTCGGGAACCGAACCTGGGGCCTCCCGTGTGGTATGCCGGCACCCTATCCACTGGGCTATCCAGCCGGCCCCAAATTTATTCCATTTTCATGTATTGTTGGGCACTTTCTTTTTTAATCAGTATGAATATGTATTGTGGGATAGTATTGAATGTTTTTTTTTAAATCAATCTCTTGCTCTGTTCATAGGCTTTTTGCCTTTAATCTGTTAATGTGGTGAATTATGTTAATATATTTTCCATTGTTAAACCATCCTTGCATTTCTGGAATCAAATAATCTCAATTATAAAAACCTTTCTTTAGTACTAATAGCTTATTTGTGTTTTTTACCTCTATGTTAAGTGAGATTGCCCTAAAATTTTTATTTCTTGTACTGCCCTTTTCTGATTTGGATAAAAGATCATGTAGACTTCATAAAATTATTTGGGGAGCTATTTTTCTATTCTCAATAACATTTTCCATAAGGTTGTGGTTCTTCATTTCCTGAGATTTTCACAAACCTTTTTTATAAACCTTCTAAGGGGATCTTTTTGTAAGTAGACTTTAAATACCTGACTCAACTTATTATTTGTTAAAATTTTTAATTATCTTTTGAAATTTTCTGTTTCTTCTGGAATTTTTCATTTTGAATGAGCAATCCAATCACATGCTTCATAGTTAAACTTTATACAGTGGAAAATGTTGAATAGTTTCACTTTGATTCTGTGTTGCTTATTGTGAAAAATTAGTTTTGAGACTTCTCAGGGCTTAGGATCAGGGGACCGTTCTTCAGAGAGGAGTTATATTTTTATATTCTGTAAAGTACCTTGAAAACATGATTGGTATGGGACCACCGTAGGCCAGGTTCCCGATTTGGGGCTCCCTGGGCTCCCAAAAATGAAAACTCATGTTGGAATTCTAAGTGCAATCTGGCTTTAAGACTGCATATACTAAGGGATATATAAAGGTTTTCTTCTTTCCTTTTTTCTACATTTTAACTTAGTAGTACAAAGTGGAGGTTTTGCAATTTATTCTTGATTACATTTTAGTTTTTTTAAAAATTTATTTTGTCTAGGTTTTTAAGCTCTTTGGAAAATGTGTTCTAGTATTTTCTAATGATTTAAAAATATCTGCTATATACTATATCTGTGTGAAATAGATATCTGGATTTTTGTTTTCAAACTCATGCCTTCTCTAGTATGCCTTTTCATGGTATATTATACCATTGTTTACCTATTTGCTCAGGCCTCTTCCCTGAAAGACATTTAAAGGACTTTTTCTTTGCTACCCCATAGACAATTTAATATATCATATATCTTAAATCTGGCTTATTTACCACCTCTTCTTATGTTAACCTGTCAAGCCACCACCTGACCTTGTTTGGATTTTTGCAGTAACTTTTAAATTTGGTTCCTAATTCTATTCTTGCCAATAACTATAATTTTTCACATAGCAGTCTGATTTTTCCATTTTTATTTTATAATATTTACCTATTTTAGGATGTTAAATACATTTATTTTAAAGTCATTTTCAGATGTACCTAATAATTGCATTTTACTAGGATGGTATTTATCTCCTGATCATCACTTTATTGACTGTCTTTCTGAGGGTTAGATTTTATAAGGGTTCACTTTGAGTGGGAATATTTTATTGGTCCTTCCCCTCATTTTAAAGTTCATCTGTCCTTGTTAAGAAGTTTTGAGGTCCCTGGCTCTCTTGGGACCCCCAGTCTGGAAGTAGGTCTTCTATTGTTCTGGCTCTTATCCCTTCCTAATAGTTGGTATGTTAGATTGAATCCTTACTGGCAATGGGAAGATTTCCCCAGATCCTATCCGTGGTGCATTAAAACAAACAAACAACAAAAAAAAAAACTCCTGTGTTTCCAGGCCACAGTTACAACTTTTTTTATTCTCTCTTTTTTTTTCTCTCTTTTTTTTTAAGATTAGGACACCCTGTCTATAGTCCTCAAGTTCATTTTATGAGCCTGGGTTCTCTCACTTTCCATGTATAAGGATGCATTTAGTCCTAATTATTTCTAAGAAGTTGAACATCTAGCCCCTTTTGGTTGTAGTATGGCACAGAGATAGAAAGCATTTGCTTAGCTCCCTCTTAACCAATCTGTACTTCAGATCCATAGATATAGTTTGTACGTGTGTGTGTGTGTGTATGTGTGTGTATTTTAGGCTAAAGTATGCATGTCTCTATATATCTAGCTGTCATCAATTTCTCTGTCTGTCCGTCCGTCCATCCTTCCATCCATCCATCATTGCTGCATTTGGAATAAATAGGAATTTCAGATGAACTGCAGTGCTGTTTTGGCAGAAAGCCAATATTTTCATCTTTAAAGGATCACTCTGGATACTACAGGGTGAATAAATGGGATGTGGGAGCTCAGTAAGAGTAGTTTTTTAGTGTTTGACATAAAGCCTGGTGCTCACTTTTGAAATAGTGAATGTAGTTTTCTGTGAGCATTTAATTTTTTATGAAAAAGAATTAAGCTTAATTTTGTAATGTATTTTTAGAAAATATATTTTCTAACACTGTTTCATCAATTTTGTAAATTTTATTTGAAAGGAAAAAAGATTTAGAGAATGGTAGGAGGAAATGGCCGACTTTGAAGAATTTCAGGTGAAAACTCACCACTCTCAAAAGAACTCAGTACCTGATTTGAGTCTCAAACCTTGAAAATTAATATTATATCTTTGTAGTACTATTTTTGTGTGTGACTATCAGTATATGTGTTTAAAACAGAGGAAACAAGGAAATAATGAAATATCTGCCACTTGTTCTGATTACTATTAAACCTATATTTGTTCATTTAATTAATTTTATTGCAAAATAATTTATTATCACTATAATAAAACATTCTATACAGATTTTCAAATTCGTTTGTTTCTTAACTTTCATTACAGGAAGCTGTAATAATTTTTTGGTTTTCTTAAAAATAAAAATCTGTGGCTAGTAAAAAGTTGTTTACAGTAATTTTTTATGGTAAGTGAAAACAAAAAAACTATTTAAAACCCTTTAAGAGTTTTATTTATCAAACACTTTTATGACATTTGATAATTATTATGATTGATTGTGATATATGTTCTGATTTTAGGCCTTTGAAGACAGTTTAATTGAAGCAAGGAAAGAAATTGAAGTATCACAGAGCAAATATAATGCCCTGTCATTACAGTTGAATAATAAACAAACTGAACTTATCCAGAAGGATATGGATATTACCCTGGTTAGGCAAGTATATTCAAATTTTAATTTAGCATTATAGAAATTTATTTAGTTATTCAGAATGGTACCATTTGTTTTTATTATAAACACTCACAAAATAACCCTTTCTATTGTTATATCTTATTTGTGCATTGAAAATGTCTGTAATTATATATACCAAACTGGGAACACATACCCAGTAGAATCAGTGATATCAGCAGGATTAGGGAGCATGGTCAAAAAGTGCCCTTGTGTTTCAATATTTAATGAGGGAAATAGAACAAAGGGTGGCCTCTTCTCAAACTGAATTCCCTGTTCCCACTTATCTAAACTTCCCACATTCTAGATGGCCTCTTTTCAGAACTTTTCCCTGTTCCTACTAATCTAATCCTCCCACATTCTTGTTCGAGTCACTTCCCCAAAAACCCACATCAGTAAAGGGGATGAACTTGGACACTGAGAACTTACCCTTACACTTTTTGCCTTAGGATTGGGTTAGTTTTCGGCGCCTAAGATTGTAAGCCCACAACTCCCAGCCAATGGGAGTTGGGTAAGGTTGGGGAGGGAGGGAAATGGGACATTGCGTCCAGGGAAGTATTTAATCTTTGTTCTTGCACTGATCCTGCGCACTTTGCCCATTTCCATTAGCCTGGGTGTGTGCCCTTTCTCATGAGAAAGAAATAAATTACTGCTGCCTCTTGTCCAACTCTCTATCTTCAGAACTTTTATTTTAAGTAAGTGGTTGTTGTCCCACACATTTAACAACAACAGTGCATTTTGTTGTTTCCTTCCAAAATTCCTGATGTGTTATAGAATATACACTATTGTTATAATGTCTGCAACAAACTGGGAAACACTATTTTTACTTTTTGTTTTATGTTCTGTGTGATTTATGTTTGTGAATTATTACTTCTATATCAACCTAAATTTATAGTACTCATAAAGTATTTGAAAAAAATAAGCACAATGTTTTTGTGTTATTAGTTGTTTTGAAATATTTTTAAACTACTTTATTCTTTATTTTATAATTACTTTTATCATAAAATAGTCTTGAGAATAATACAGGGCAGAATGTTTGCTTGGTTTATATATATATAATGTCTTTTTGTGACATCAGAGGATGGAATGGAAGATGTGCTTATAGAGGTTATGATACACTTTGTGGGACTGATTTTAATTTAATTTTTAAAATTGTCAATGTGTATAGCATGGGGACAGTCACTGTCATTTTGGTGACCATTGGCGTAGAGTGCTCTTTTCCTAGAACTTGGATGTGGATTATTTTTCACTGTAGTGGACATAGATGTGGGAGCCTAGTTAATATTGTGTATCATGCACTTTTTATAGTCTCACTGGGTAAAAAATATGGTTTGGCAAATTTAAGTATACCATTGCAAATTTAGTTTTGGGTGAGAGACGTTTTAGCTTCATTAAAACTAAAAAAATTTAAATGAATAGAATTTTATCAAATTCATTGTGTCACAGAAACTTTCTTATAGTTTTATAGGTGTTTGATTGATTGGCTTATTAACTCATGGTACAATTTTTTAAAGCCAAAATTTGATAAATCCAGAAAAGCAATTCTAAATAAGAATACTATCTTAGATTTGGAAGAAAGCATTACCATGCCTCAGCCAGAGAGGAAAGGAGAGGAGCTGTTGCCAAATCTCATTTATCACTGAGATGTATAAACCTGGGTGTGGGGCTGCCTAGTGGGAACAGTGGACTTTATAATATATAGGAACGTAGTCACAGGCAAACCGTGGGTCAACAGACAGGGGCCAGGGAAATAAATATGCTGACCTGTTTCCCCTTTACCCTCTAATCTCCTGCCAGTACCTTCCATTGCTCGAATTCAGTCAGTCAGAGGACAAGGAACTAGTGTTGTGTATTCAGGGTACAGAATAGGTAGAGATGATGAAGAGTGGGTAAGAAAATATATGGCACATTGTCCATTATTCTGTTTTTAGAGCTTTCTTGGTCATTATTGTTTATTCACTTTTCCATATGAACACTAGAATAAACTTGCTTAACTCTTGTTTGGTATTTTTATTAGAAGATCAAAAATTTACAAGTAAACCTAAAGAAAATTGACATCTTGGATGTTCAGTCTTCCTGTTCCAGAGTGTGGTGTGTCATTGCATTTGTTAACCTTAATGCCCTTTCTGAGTGTTTCAAGTTGTTTCTCTTATAGGTTTTGAACATTTCTCATTAAATTTGTTCCCAACTATTTCATGATTTTGTTGCTCTTTTAAATGAGACCTTTCCTTCCAAACTTTTGTTTCTAAGTGTTTTTCTACCTCTAGCTTACAGTTTTTTCTGTACATGCTTGAAGTGCTATCATTTGTGAATAAAGTGTTAACAATTGTTTTGTTTTTGCCGTGAAACTTTTTTTCCTTTCTCTGCTGAACTTTTTACCTTGAATTCTAATTCCTCGGAAATTAATATTGCTATTCTTGCTTTATTTTTGTTTACGTTGGCATGATGCCTAATAAAATACAAGTGTAATTATTTTGATATAAATGATGTATGTGAATTATTAAAAAATTACCTTCAGAACTGAAAAGCACTAAGAAGACAGAGGGGGGAAAAAACCCTTACACAAAAAGTATTACTCCAGAGAAGTAAAAGCCATTAAAATGTGGTGTGAATCATTCCAGATTTTTTTCAATCCATATTTATTGATTGTAGAATAGGTAGACAGAAATACTTTTAGATAAAAAGGACTGTACTGTATTGCACCTGTTCTTTTTATAAGTATTAACATGCGTTTTTCTTGAATATAATGGAAATATAAGACTGGGGGAAAGAGATAAGAAGTCAAATTTAGGGAATTATTAAATCTCAGGTAATTATTCTTTTCTATAAGAAACAGTAATTCTTAATATCTGTAAAGCAAAGAAAGAAATGACATGAAAAACTTTGGAGGTTGATGTCATTATGGTTTTGTTCTTTAAACTACGTTTCATCTTTAGCTGGTTTTCACATTCTGCTGTGAATAATTTAGGAATTAACATACGCAGTCAAACTTTTTTACTCCTCTTCAATTTGCATTTCAAGGACTATAACATTTATCTCTTCTTGTGTAATCACAATGCCCATAGATGTTTAAGCTCAGTTCTATATTTATATTGCTTCACTGTTCATTGCTAAACTATTTGTTCTTTTTTTTAAACAATTTATTGAAGTATATCATTCATCTATGAACATACATAAACTATAAGTGTTCAGTAAACATCGTGAACTTACCAAACAAACATGCATAACATACAGGGCTCCCACACATCACCCTCCCACAAACACCCTGCATTTTTGTGAAACATTTGTTAACAAATCATGTAAGAGCATCGTCAAAGTTTTACTGCTAACTAGAGTCTGTATCTTCCTCCCCTATACATTTTTTAAAAGAATTTATTTATTTATTTACTTATTTATTTACTTTTATCCATTTTTATCCCGCCCTCCCCCTGTTTCTACTGTTTCTGTGTTCATTCGCTGGGCAACACTCTGTGTCCGTTTCCTGCCCTCTCTTCTCATCCTTCTCCTCTTCTCTTCACGAGATACAATCCTCGGAACCTCCGATGTGGGAGAGAGGCGTCCTACTGCCTGCGTCACCTTAGTTCCTGTTTTTTCGGTGCATCTCGTCTTGGTTCTCCTTTGTGTCACTTTCCTGTTATGTCATCATCTTGCTGCATGGCTCGTGGGGCCTGATGGCACACCTGCACATGGGGCCTGGTGGCACATCCATGCATGGGCCCTTGTGGCCCATGTGCCTTCTATATTTTTCTTTTTTTATTTTTATCCAGAGGTCCCAGGGATTGAACCCAGGTCCCTCCATATGGGAGACGGACACCCAACCACCTGAGCCACATCCGTCCCCCTGCTGTATCTCTTAAGGTTGACCAAAGATACCTAGAGTTACAATCATTTCCCATAAAGAATGGACATGTAATAAATCAGGCTTAGTTTATCACCAGCATTCTAAAAACCAGACCTAGGGAGAAAAACTAGGTCTGGGGACACATGCATGGTTTCTAATATAGTGAATGTTTAGCCTACCCTGATTATCGCGAAATCAGGACAGAAGAATATTTGCATTAAACTATTTGTTCTTAATGTGTTCATTCCTCTACTCTTTGATTTATCCCATAGGCTCATTTTTACTGAGGTCTTCCCTGTTCCTGGAGTATACTTTCTCCATTGACATTAGATTTGGCAATGTGATTTATTTTGGACAGTAGAATGAGAGTGAAAGTAGCAAATGCCACGCCTTGGCACATTTTTTTTTAAAGATTTATTTTATTTATTTATTCTTTCCTACCACTCCCCACCCCCGCCCGGCACCGTTGTTTACACTTGCTGTCTGCTCTCTGTCTGGTCATCTTCTTTTTAGGAGGGACCGGGAACCAAAGCTGGGACCTCCCATGTGGGAGGAAGGTGCCCAATTGCTTGAGCCACCTCTGCTCTCTGCTCTCTGCTTATTGTGTTTCCTCATTGTGTCTCCTCTTTGCATCTTCTCATTGTGTCAGCTTGCCGTCTTGCTTGTCTTCTTTAGGAGGCACTGGGAACTGAACCTGGGACCTCCCATGTTGGTAAGCGGGCACCCAACTGTGAACCACATCTTGGCACATGTTTTAAAAGAATCATTGCTTGGTCTGCCTTTGTTCTTTGCCCTCTGCCAAAGAGTGGCATATGCTCAATACAATTTCCTGTTCCAGTTTGGTTCACAAAATAGAGGGCATTCACATGTAATATAAGCAAGAAACAAAACTTTGTTTTTGTAAGCCATTGGGATTTTTAACTGCAGAATAATTTAGAGACACTGTCTGAAATGATCAAATTATGTATCTATCTTTGTTTATCCCATGGCCTATTTCATCCCTTAGATAGCATCATTTTAAGTGAAAGAACACTGTATTTATCTTTCAGAGGTAACAATATTTTTTTACAGAACTTAACATCCTTCTTGGAGATGGGAAGAAACATTGTTGGTTCTCAGCATCCTCTCCTTTAGCTTATCCCAGATTTTCCTTTAGAGGTTTTCTCCACTTTTTCCTTTCTGTCAAGTTTGAACCTAACCAAATTAATTTTATTTTCCATAGCATGAATTTTGTTTATCACTGCTCTAATTATGGATTTATACTATTTCTTTTTGCATCTCTATTTCTTTAATGGATGAAATGAAAAAGATAACATAAATAAACAATTTTCTTTTCCTAAAGTCTCTAGAAAAACAGAGCCTGAGTTAGGGATACAATTCCAGTGCAAAGTAAATGAGGGAAGAGAATCTGAGGCAGAGAGGGATAAAATGTAATTCAAAGTGATGAATAATATTATTCTGGCTTATGCTTCATGATGAGTCTTGAAGAGACAACAGGAGTACTGAATTAGCCACCCATTTTGATTCTGTACAGGCTATAAAGAGAAACCATGCCGAGAGCAGTTCATGAGATGGAAGAAGAAAATTCATCTGCCTGATTTCCTCAGGTCTTTTGTCTTCCATTGATCAAAGTTAACTGCTCATACCATTCCCTGTGTTGTCCATTTTATCTTAGTCTGAAACTGGTACAAGGAGACAATGACTCTAGGTATGCAATTGGTTGGCCTCAAGTGATGGAGCCACATGAACTGTGTAGATTTGGTAGGTGGCAGTGGAACTTAATAGGCAGATAGCAGAGCAAGGGGCTGAGAGTGTAGGGAGCAGGTGAGGGTGAGAGAATTGGAAAAGTTGCATAAGCTGTGTCCAGTACAACAACAAATATTTCATAAGGTATGGGCACTGTCCTAGGTGTTCTGTTTAGAATAGTGATCAAAAAGTCCCTGCCATCAATGACATTTTATTACGGTCATTTTTGCCATATTTATGTCCACCTCTTCTTTCATATTTCTTTCTGTTGATACTTCCGAGAAGCCAAATGGCTTCTTATTTGTATATTTTCTAAAATTTCCTTCTAATTCCTTTAATAACTTAGAGGCATACTTTTGCTCTCAATATGCATGATGAAATTTCTTTTTCCTTAATTCTATGTCCCTCATTTTTAACATAAGCCCTGTTAGTTTTAATTATTCTTTTTCAAATTAAGAGAGATTACACAATTTCATTGTTTTCCAGTCGACCAAGTATGCAAGTTTTGTAAACCTTGTTTGTTTGCTACTTTGCTACTGATCAAGTTCTACTTTTCATATTTTCATCAGAAGGTCACATGGATATAAATACCACCCCGTATACTTTTCAGAGGATGGTGGGGGGAGGTAAAGAGAAAGAGAGAAAAACATTATCTACACATCGCATTATAATGCTTCCATTCTATGTATGGAGGGTATGCCCACAGGATAGCGTGAGATGGGAGACATGAATATGCTCCTACTTTACTTGGCTTTTAACCAGCAAATGCCTCTCATGGTATACTTATTTCTGTACTCTTGGGTATGGTTCTTATGATTAAGGATACATATAGGTTGTTCAGCAGAGTTCTTCAATGCAAGCCAACTACTGAGTTTTGGCTTTCACATTAGTAAATAGCAAGGTCTTCTAACATTGGAGGAAAAATAATTTTGCTGTGTTTTACAGGGTATAGCAAGGTGGTATGTTTTATCGTCATGTCTCCCTTCTAAATGCAAAAAATTCTGATGGAATTTTCTCTTACATTTATTACCTCTCTCCTTTGGCACTTTTTCCGGTATTTTTAGTAAAAAAATGACAATATCCAGTGTTGTAGGTTGAATTATGTACCCCAAGAAACTCATGTTCTTAATCTTAATTAGCATTTCTGTGAGTGTGAACCCACTGTAAATAGGAACTTTTGAAGATGTTATGCTTAGTTAAGGCTAGGCAAACTACCAGTAAAGGCCTTGTGGCAGTTTGCGATTATTTATGAAACCCAAAAAGAGATTATATATGTAAACTAATCTATTCCTCTGGGTGTAATACCCTTTGATTGTATTAGATTCAACTGAGATGTTGTTGATTTAATTATATTTAGATTAGGACTTTGAATCGACCACATCATTATGGTGACTCAGAGTTGAGTCCTGCCCCCTTGGTGGACTATATAAATGGACACTCACTCAAACTCAAAGAGAACACAGGAGAAGATTCACAGAGGAAGAAAGGGAGCTCCATATACACAGTGGAGAAGAGAGTCCTGATCCTAGAGCCAGCTGAGCCATTCACCTTATAGTTTGCAGCTGAAGAGAACAGAGCAGCTGAGCCC
Source organism: Chaetophractus vellerosus (assembly GCA_004027955.1). Lineage (NCBI taxonomy): Eukaryota > Metazoa > Chordata > Mammalia > Cingulata > Chlamyphoridae > Chaetophractus > Chaetophractus vellerosus. Next base: position 10,512 of record PVKH010003231.1, read on the forward strand.
TATGCCATCCTACAGCAGAGATTAGAAGAAGCTGGTCCCATGGATCCTTAAGAGAGAAAAAGGCTGAACCCTCACATATATCTCCTGCCACCTTGCTTCAGCATGTGGCAACAGAGTTTGGTGAGGAAGTAACCTTGAGTTGGACTGTTTAGGGCCTTGTAACTGTAAGCTTTTACACCAAATAAATGCCCTTTATAAAAGCCAACAGATTTCTGGTACTTGCATCAGCACCCCTTTGGCTAATACAGGCCATAATCCTGATTGCTGGAGACTTCATAAAAAGAACCTGGAAGTTACAGAAACAAGAAAGGAGAGGACATTGCCATGTGGCAAGAGACAGAAATACAAGTCAAGGAACCCCAAGGACTGATGGCAGCCAGCCCCAGAACACTACGGTCTTCAGTAGTGAAAGTAAGCCTTACCCACATCTTGATTTTGAACTTCTAGCTAGCTTCACAACTGTGAGCCAACCCACTGTGTGGTATTTGTGATAGTAGCTCTGGCAAAGTGAGACAACCAGAAGCCATCATTATCAGCTGTCTCTTCGCCCTACTTTTCGTTAAATATTACATTTCCTGGAGATAATGTGGCATTATCAGTTCTCTTCTTTCCTCTCCCACATTTTTTAGACTGTAATTTTTGAAAATTTCAGGGTTTTGTATAGTTAAAGAGAGATGATGTGATGGTTAAGTTCATTTGTCAGCTTGGCCAGCTTATGGTGTCCATTTGTTTGGTCAGGCAAGCATTGGCCTGATTGTTACTGTGAGGACATTTCATGGACTTAAATCATCAGTAATTTGATTGCTTTTATGGCTGATAACAGTCTTTTGAGGAGATTGCCTTCAACAATGAGAGATGTCTCATCCAGTCATTTGAAGGCTTTAAAAGAAGTGATGATTCTAGCAGTCAGAAGAGAGAATGTTCATCTCTACTTCAGCTAGCCAGCTTCTCCTGTGGAATTCACTGAAACCTTCAACAGAGTTCCCAGCTTTTGGCCTGCGCTATGGAATTTGGATTTGTGTATCCCCACAGTCACATGAAGCAATTTTATAAAATCACATAATGTTTATAGATATCTCTGTTCTGTTTCCCTAGAGAACCCTGACTAATAGAGATAATATATACAGGTATCTCTATGTGTGCAAAGTTGTGGTTTGAGAACACTAATCTGGACCTCTATGATGCAGAGCTCATTTCCTCTCATACTAATCTTCATCCATCTTCAACAATTTTTAATCTTTCTTTAAGATTTATCTTCCTTGAATGAATCACCAGTTTAAGTCTTTAGGTTAAAAAAAAGTCCCATTCTAAAAATCACAATCTCCAAAATGTATATTTTAAAATATATTTCTATGGAATAGGTCTCTATAAAATATTTCCTTATTCAAATTGAATGTACGGAATGATTTCCAATCTTTTGTGATTTATATCATACAGGATTTACTACCACCGGAATCTCAAAATCTCTTTCCCAGGGCTGTGGTTCTCCTGGACCCTTAGTTCCATCATTACTGCCACAGTTTATGTGTCTTACTGCTTACCACTTTTACTCTGGGTGTTTACAAGGACTGATTTGCCCTGATTTTGCTACTCTTCTGTGGTAGACTGAATTATGTACCCCAATTTAGACACGTTCTTAAACTATATTCCTGTGGGTGTGTACCCAATTGTAAATAGGACCTCTTGAAGATAATCTTTTAAATTAAAGTGTGGCCCAACTAAATGGGGATGGATCCTAATCTAGATCATAAGGAAAAGCCATAATTCATTGAGAAATGAAAGAGATAGGAAAGGACTTCCTCATGTGATGGCAAGCAGAGATACAAGCCAAGGAACCCCAAGGATTGTCACGCACCGGCGCCTGACTCTACCAACTCCAGAGGAAGCAAGCATTCTGGCTTCTAAAATTGTGAGAACAAATCCCTGTTGTTTAAGACAAAACTCATTGTGCAATATTTCTCATAGCACCCTGGCCAACTAAGATACCCTCCTTCTGACCTTCTTGTCTTACCATTTTCTTTAAGGTGGATTATAGGAGCTTCAGTCATCCCAAACCCCTGAGGTTGCAAACTAAAATTGGCAATGATGCTTTAAGGAACTTGGTTTGAAAACTTAGTTTGCCTGTTGGGACTCTTTATAATACATTTAAAATGCTTTATAGTATGTAATGAAGTTTTACTTACCCTGCATTGAAAACTGTCCTATAACTATTTTGGTATTGGTACCTATCAGTTCTTGGAAATGACGTGTTAGCTTAATTTCAGTAAGAAGATGGTACTATCACTGCAGATCCAGGATTTTAGTTACTATCAAGCTATGTTAGTAGTTCTATCAGTACTTTCTATGTGTGTGTGATAAATATTAAGTACTTTATAAATTATTTCTTTTATTAATGTTTCCAGTAGTAAAATGTAATAGGTGAAAAATAGGAAGCTGATCTTTAATCGTAGGTAAACACAATTATTTAACTGAGATAATCTTTATTTATGCCTCCCTCTATTTATTCCTTGCTTTGTACAGGAAGGAGTTACAGGAGCTGCAGAATCTTTACAAACAGAACAGTGTACATACAGCACAGCAGGCAGAGCTGATCCAGCAGCTTCAGGTTCTCAATATGGACACACAAAAAGTATTGAGAAATCAGGAAGATGTTCATACAGCTGAAAGTATATCATATCAAAAAGTATGCTTTTATTCTGTCATAAAAATGTAGATTTATATGTTCATTTATGAAAATATATAGAATTGAAAAATTTTCAAATTTCAGCATTTCTTTCTTACACCCTTTTGCATACGTCTCTTCATAATTAAAAATGAAGAATGATTCAGTTTGGTAACTAAAATCTTGTGAGCTTTATGGCTGTTAGAGGTGAAATATTTAAAATATATGTAAAATTAATTCTATAAGATATGGTTTATATAAATTGGTATTTTCATATCTGTGGTGAACCTAACTAGGGTTGTAGCTCTAAACTAGATAGGATTTGGGGAATGGGATTACTCAGCCTTCCATTATGAGAAAATATTTCATCATATATGATTCAGTGACAGGTTTTAATAATATTATTTCATTGGCAAATCTGTACAAACAAAAATGGGTATGCTGATGAGGTCTTCAGGATCAGTATTTTCAAGGATTTTTCTCTCTTTATTTTGTGTGTTTCTTTTAAGTAGTCATTTTACTTTACAGTTGTTTTAGGAGCCCCTAAAGAAGGCTTACTCAGCTATTTAAGTGTGCCTACTGATACAACAGCAATAATTATGGCTAGTAATTTTAAAAAAAACACAACCTTTATTGAGTTCTTTATGTGTTTTTTGTAGTGTGCTAAGTTATTTATATGCATAATTTAGTTTAGGTATAGATTAACCCACAAGATAGGTCTTATTATTGCCTTTTAATAGTTGAGGGAAGTGAGTTTAGAGAGATTAAACAGAACAATTCATGTTTTCCCTAAAATGGGGGTGGGGGTTGCTTTTCTGTTTAAACTCTCTCTTCTCCTGGAAAAGCACTTTGAAAATCCTATATCTATAATTAACATGAAATAAATAACTTTTTAAAGTAAACTTTAAATGTATATTTTAAATGTTCCTTTGGAACAGTGGTTTTCGGTCTGTGTCTGTGTTCCCTTAGACTCCCCCACAGAACGTAGATGATACTAACAAGCAGAATGGCAGGGCCCATCCCCTCTACTTCAGCTAGAGCAGCTCCAACTTTTTGTTTTATATGTTGAGATAGTATATTATGCTTTTGTTTCTAAAATTAGGCTCCATTGCTAAAATGATATAATAAATTGTTCCTTATTGCAAGCTTTAATTATGTTCTCTTTTTCACTTATTTATTTGACTCAGCTATTTCTCTCCCTTTCTTAATTTTTGCTTGAAAGTCTCCTACCCCTGGCAATTTATATTTCAATATATCTTTAGGGATGCTCATTATTAAAGTTCACAAACCTTTCTGTTACTTGCTAATACTTCTTTTTATGTTTCTCTTCTTGGTTAACAAGTAAAAACTTGTAAAAAGGAAAGGGCAGCGTTCCATCAGTGTGACAAGTTAGTTTCTCATAACTCTTCTAAATGAACTCTAGTTCAAGCCATATATTCTGTAGTCAATGTTGTTGCTCAATTTGAACAGGTGGGGTTTATATACCCCTAATTGGGGAACTTGTCTTAACCTAAACTTTTATCTGAACTACTTTATGAAATCTCATAATTCTTTTCCCTATGACTATTACTATTTTCTCCAAGAATCATTATAGTTGAGAGATGTAAGTGATGGGAATGTGTTGTGCTTGTGAGTAGTGTGGAGGCAGAAAACCAGAGATTTGCTGCCTAAAGGAACTGGCTTCCTTTTCCTTGTCTTCGGTCTATTTTTTACAGTCTCTTTTTCTCAGTTTGAGTTTTCTTTTCTTTTTTTTGTTTCTCAAAACTTACCTTTGAAAAGGAAAAAAAGAAAGCTTTACTGATTTTAACTAGGTACTCATTCTGAAATTATAATTCCAATTGTAATATTTTTTACTCAATTCAAAAGTCTTTTCCTTGATTATTTACTTATACTTTATAAATTTCCCGGAATTAAAATTGATCTGTAGTTCGTAGACATTGCAATTTCCTTTCCTTTGGTGGTATATGTGTAAGTGGTTACTTCATAAAAATGTAATAAAAAAACTTTATAATTCCGTCTCCCAGAACAAGTTCTGTTAACATTTTGAATATTTCTTTTTAGTTTTCTATGCATTTTAACATGTATGAGATCACACTAATAGCTTTCAATGCATGTTAAATTAAGACAATTTCATGATATTAAAATAGTTTAGAAATTATATAGTTTATTTAACATTTTCCCAATATTGATCATATATGTTATTTAGAATTTTACTTTGTAAATAAAGCTGCAATTAATATATTTTTGTTGTCAGTTCAGACTATTACTATTTATTGGAGAATACTGATCATATATATCCAGGAAATGGTTTCTTTTATGAAAAAGATATAACATCAGGTTAATGGTATGAGTGAACTCTTAATTAGTTTATACGTAGAGATAGTCTTTTCAAATTGTTAAAGTATCATGGAGTTTGAAGGGGATCTGCCTACACCTGGGAGATGATCAGTAAATTTTAATTTACTAGGCCTTCAGGAGTTGCATACTATAATATCCCTCTTTGGCTAATGCAGTTTAGAAATTATAGATGGTTATTTTAATTGTAAAAATATATTTTTCACTTTATAAGTATTTATTGCTTTTTTTCCTTTTTTTGTAATAGCTTTATTTAGATACAGTTTACTGTGTAATCCACCCACTTAAAGAACATTATTCAATGGTTTTTATTATATTCATAGTTGTACAACCATTACTACAGTCGATCTTTTTTTAAATATATTTTTAAAACGATACTTAGATTGCACAAATGTTACACAAAAAATATAGGGATTCCCAGATGCCCTGCTCCCCACACCTCCCACACCTTATAATTATTTATTTCTGTTTAAATGTTAGTCTAGTTTGATGAATGAATGAATGATTCTAGAGAGATATAAAATGTGGAGAAACTTAGAATACAAGTGGGAAGGCCTTCCAATTGGAGAACAATCATAAATAAAGATAAACAATATAACATTATAATATAAGCCAGGGAGAATCTGTGTTTCAGTTTACCCATTATTTTAGAAATGTATTCTGTAAACTGAGGTAAAAATGTCAATCACTTCCAGGAACCCCATTTAGTAATAATGGTTAATATTTATTGAGCTTACTGTGTAACAGACACTGGGAAAACGGCTCTTGCCTGCCTTATCTTATTTAAGCCTCACAACAACCCTTTGTGGTATTATTATTGTTCCAGTTTTATAGTTTGTCTAACATCAAACAGTTATCAGGTAGTAGAATTTGAATCTAGGTAATCTGAGTTCAGAACCCACATTCTTAATCTCTTTTATAAAACCCACGTTATACCTTAGTTAGACATAGGATGATGTGGTCTTTTCCTAAAGAGTCTCTAACAGATGCTAAAAACTTGTAACATCCCTTCCCTTATCAAGATTCTTTTAATGCTCAATAACTTTTAACATTGGGAAATTTATCCTGATATGTAAGTTAAATATTCTTCACAAGATTGCCTTGCATTCTTTTTGGTGTAAGGGAAATACAGTGTGCTACCATCCTCTGTGAAAAGGGCCTCCATCATTATTCTTCAGCCACTGTTTTCCAGATTGTAAAAATTTGGTTTCCTTTGTTTTGCTTAACATTTTAACATTTTGACCTCTGCAAATATTTTACCTAACCTGTTTGCCCCCGCCCCCCCCAAAAAAAACATTAATTGTAGATTTCAGAATTTTAAATTTGGAATTGATCAAAGTGCTTTATTGATAGTATGTGCTATCTTTCAGACTACCAATGTTGATTTACATCAAATTATTCATTCTAATAATAGAACATTAATATTTGTCTTTATTACTCTTTCACATGTGTTTTTCTCTATTTTGCTAAGAAACATGAATAATCTAATAATCCATGCAATAATGAGATTTGTTTTTTACTTAAATTTTCAGATTTTCCAATATATTTTCACATAATATTTCCAAATAATATTTGGGGCTTAGCTGTTAAGACTCAGGTGATTTAAATAAAAATAGTTTACATACACAGTTTATTTCCAGTTCTTTCTAAGCTTCCCTTAAGAGTTAGGCCTTCTTGATTTACTGTTTCTAATGGAATTTCTATGTTTTCCCTGGTTTCTTTCTCTCAGTTCCCCTCCCTTCTCATTTCTTCCCAAGCTCTCCCACTTCCCTTCCTTTCTCCCATTTATTAGGTAGAGAATTTATATTATAGCATCATTTCATTGTCTGAAAATCTGAAAACAGTTGCCACAAGTGGTAAGATGAGGGGAGTGAGGAAGAGAAATAGTAGTGAAAAGATAAAACTGAAAATCTTGAGCACAGGAAACAGGCAAGTCATATTTTCCCAAAAGTCTCCATAACAAATCACTAGTGTCATACATTTACCTATCTTCCGTATAATGTAGATGGCTATTCAAGAAGAGGACCAGCCATAATTGAGAGAAATAAAAGAAAGTTAGTATGCTCTCCATCTCTGAGTATGTATCCATCCATTTATATAATATAATAGTTTTTCTATCTCTGCACATTTATATACATGTGTGATTTAAATATAGTAGCAATTGTATCAGCATTTATTGTTTTTAGAACATCTAAGATATTTGGGGTATTTTATCATATTTTGATCTACTTAATGATAATGACATGCCTCAAGCTAATTTTAATTTGGTTAAATAAGGTTGTACATATTTTTAGTCTAAACTGCATGTTATAATGAGTTTTCCCTTATCAGTTTTTTTCTTGCTATAAACATGTTTTTCCTTGTAGAATTTATTCTTTCAATGGGAGTTGCAATTAGTGTACTTCTTAAATGTGGAAAATTCAATTATTTAAACAACTTATTGTCATTGGGTCATAGGGCATATACATTTCCAAAATTGTTAAGGTAAATAAAACATCTTGTTCCCATATGTTATTAAAAATATTGGAAAAAGAGTGCTTCAGTCTAAGCACTCTTAAAAATTAAAGGACTTGGAGTTTTGAGCCCATGTCTGGAGATAACTTGCTTTTCTGTTAACCTTTCTTCACTTTAATTTCATCAACAGAAATTAGCCTGAAGACTACCAAGCATAGTACATTATTTGTGGGTTATAATGATTGTAGCTTTTAAAGCATAAAGGTAGTATATGGTTATATGTTTTTATAGGCCAGAATCTTGCTGAGAATAACATGGTATCTAGTTAAGGCACGAAACATCCTAAACCTTTGCTTCCTGCAAGATCTTCTAGAGAAATAAATATTTTATTACCCTGAGATTTTGCTCCAAAAAATATTGGAGAAATAAAGTTAAATCTAATCTCCTTGGAGATTAGATTCTAACTCTGTTGGTAGACTTGGCCCTAGAATTAAAAATGACTGGAGGACTGTCTTTGCATCTTTCTCTCTCATCCCACAACTGAGTGGTGTTATTGCTATTAAATAAATGTCCAATCTGCCATTAAAGAAAATAGGCAAGAAGGAATTCTATATTTATAGTGAGAACTAAGGAACAGCTGAGAGTATGTCCCAGAACTTAGAGCAGAACTGGCCTGGGTTATCTCCTCCTAACTTTCTCAGTTCCTTCTCTCATGATGCTTGGAAGGATGACTATTCAGAAAAAGGCAGAGTTTGCCCCAGTGTCTAGAGTTGCCTACCCAGTTGTATCTAATCAGACCATGGCAAAATAGGAGTGCAACTACATAAATTGCATGGCAGAGAGAGAAAAGAGAACACAAGTAGAAGAGACCCATTAGTCTTCTGTTTTATGGATGCAAGAGAGGTGGGAGAGAAGAGAGGAAGAAAAGAGGCATTAAGAGCAAGCCTTCTTCCATGAATGAGTGGACCCAGGGGTTTCTATCTGTGAAGGGAGATCCCAAGATATGACACTCAAGATAAAGGTGTATCATACCCTTAGCACTGAGGACCAGGAAATTGGTCCTTAATCCTGAACACACACTAGCATCATGCCTGTATCTTGGGAAATGAGAGGGAAACTGTATTTCTTTGTCAACACGTATCAGTGTCCATGAGATTCTCAAATATTTGAAATCTGTGAATTATTTAGTAGCATTATTTCTATTATTTTTCACAAAAGACTAATTTGGACTGTTTTGGTATAAATTGTTTAATATTAGAATGCATAAAAATAACAGAAAGTGGCTAATCTTTTGACTGAATAACTGACTCAGTATGGTATTAGACAGACCTTCATTCATCCTAGCTTCAACTTCCTCTAGCCAGTTTAGCTTTTGTGTCCAGATTTTGCTTTCACGTTTTCTGTCCTGAGCCCAATCATGAAAGCAGCAACAAAGCACAGGTAGGTCACTCTAGGGCCCGTCTGGCCCCTTTATTGCCTGTCACATCTGTCAGGTTCCTACATACCACTCTTCCCTCCTAGAACATCTGATGGCATCAGCTGTGAAAAGGACATTGGACACACTCCCAGATATAAAGGTAATGGAAGGGGAAAGTAAAAATTTATATCCTGAAATTGTTTATAATTTATGTAGGCAGTCCTTCCCTTATAAAAATTCTTAGCCTTTGCCTATTAAATGAATTGGATTATTGAAAGTATTTCAACAGTAATACAGAGATATAAACTATATTTCTGAGGAAAAGTGTTAGTGGTTAAACAAGCCTTTTCTTCATTTTAAGCTTTTTATAAAATATAAGATATTAAGAATGTGGTGATACATGAGAAAAATATAACTAATGTAATTTATAGACTGTAGTTGGCAAAAACATTGTAAGGTTTTTGTAGCAAAAGCTAAGTAGGTAACAATGTTAAAGATAAAAGAACATAGGGTTTTCTGAGAGATATGAATATGATTTAGCGTTTTTTTCATTAATAAGGAGACCTTGACTATACCATTTAACTAGTCTGTGTTCATCTGTGTATCTTTCTGAACACTAGAGAAACAATTGAGTTAGTAGTTGAGATTAGATGAAATAAAAGTGCTTGGGCAGGACTTTTTAGGAGTAATGCTTCCATAACGTGTTGAGGTGCCTTTTTCTGTACTTTTATTTTTGAGAATTTGAAATAAAGTTTTGAACTAAAAAAAGTTATATACAAAAATGTGCACACATCCTAAGTGTATAGATGAACTAATGTTTTACAATCTTTTGTGTAGTTAAGTTTCTTCCCATGTGGCAAGATGCTCCTCTTTTCCACCACAGGGAAACTGGACTGGATTAGCCAACCTAAAAGCCAACCTTATCACTACATAACTTTGAAATTCTTTACTTAGGAGTTTTGCTTTTGGTAAATAGATCTCACCATTAGACTTTAAAAAAACAACAAAAAAACCCCAGCAAGTCTTAGCTTTTGGGTCACAGTTCCTAGTGTTAGTAGCAAATATACATACAGATTTTGTATGTAATGCTATCACGCTTTGAATTATGCCTCTTTTAATCACAATCATAAATTAGGATTTTCACAACCAAGAAAGTTCATTAATATTGGAAGAATACCACTGTTAAACATGTATTACTCTCTGTATGACCCCTCTTGTATACCTAATGCTGTTTCACAGATTGAATCAACTCTAATTTCAAATTTACTTAATGCGTATTGCCTTGACTCAAAAATTTTTTGTAAAGTTTAAAAAGGATGAAGGAATCTATCATTCCTCAGGCCATTACTTCTACTTTATCATACTTTGTTCAAGTGTCTTCAGTAATTCCATGTTGCCCACAGGAACAAATACATCCTCCTGAATCTGGTATTCAAGAGTCTACATGCTATCTATAATCTTATTGCACAACTTTGTCTTCTGTTCTTGCCTCTGTTCCTCCTTCCCTACTTCAGTGGTAGAAACTGGTTTATACTAAATGGGGATATACTGGTCAACCTTAATAAACTCTTGGTGAACTATTCCTTGTTTTTCTTTTCTTCTTTCTAGTGTATATATCAAGTCTTACTGAGATGACCTGCCTTATGCTCCCCTTCTGCGCTTTCCTATCATGGTATATTTTTTCTTCACATATCTGCTCTCCTTAGAATAACTTTTTGTTTTTTCTGGTTAATTCCTGTACTATGGTCATGGCTCAGTTCAAGTCCTTCCTTCTTCATGAAGTGCTTCAAGATTAATTTAACTACGTCAAAGTGTTTTCATCCTCTTCACAAATTTAGCACACTTTTCTTTCCTTATTTGAACAATAATACATATTAACTTTTTGACATCGTCATTTTATATTGATTTTTAATTATATAATTTAGTTTTCCATGTTTTTATAAGTTGTTTCCCCTCTTAGGCTATTTATAACTTGAGGACACAGACTATGCTGTATACATCCTTATATAAACATATATATACAGACACATAACTTTTATTCATTATTTATATAACTTGGATATATTTTTTTGAAACAGCTTTACAATGAGTTACATATTTGTTTTGAAACCACAAAATCAAGTGAAGCTATGCTCCGGCAAAGTGTTGTTAGTCTTCAGGATCAGCTATTTCAAAAGGAACAAGAGAATGCTAAGTTAAAAGAAAAACTTCAGGAATCCCAAAGAATGCCCAGTCCTTTACCTCAAGTGTGTGATTCAGACCGTTCAGAACAGGTGAGATGGATTTTCTAAAAATTAAATCATCTCTTATAATTTACTAAAACATAAAAAAATAATTTCGAATACAAATTGTGACAAGTATTGTTTTGTGGGTTTTTCTTTTTACTTTGTACAAGAGAATATTATGTACAAAAAATTCATAAAAATGTGTGTAGAAATAGAGTATATATAATATGTCTTGTGGATAATCATTTGGCTGATAAACATTTTTGAAGCAAAGATTACTAGATTGTACCTCTTTTGAGACTTCCTAGTGCAGGAGTTCTTAACAAGGGGTCTGTGAGCTTGAATTGATATTCAAAAAAACATTCTTTTGGGGATGTGTTGGTACGGGTATGGTATATTTATTAAATAATACACAGTTTAGTATGGACTTAGTCAGGGGTCCGTGGTTTTCACCTGACTGGCAAAGGGGTCCGTGGAACAAAAAAGGTTAAGAACCCCTGTCTAGTGGAATTAGGTAATGGAATGGAAAGAATATTGTATAAGCAGTTTTGTAAAGTACTTGGTCTTAGTGTCTGGTATACGGTACTTAACCATGAGTCCAGATTCTGCCACTATCTTGACGCATGATTTTTTTTAGTAGTCATTTGACCTTTCTACCTGTTTCTGGCTCTATTAAATGACTAAGTATAAATGTATAGGTAAAGCTCAAATTCTAGAGTCAAATAAACCTGAAATCAAAGTACAGCTCTGCCTGTGAACTATGTGAATTGACCAAATTTTTTAACCCTCTGCCAAAATTCCCCCCCAGCTGTAAAAATAATGACATTAATTGTGTATATATGAAGAACATTGTGAGAATTAACAAGATAATACATATTTAATATCCTATTTCTATAAATGTTTTTAAGTGTTTTTAGGGTGCTCCTAGCATTTCTTTAAATTTTAGAATGTAATAATTTAGGCTTTGAAATGTTATTAACACAAGTAAGTACTTGGGTCCTCAAGTGTTTATTTAATGATTCTTCAGCAGCAATTTCTAAACCCAGCACATTGTCTTGTTAACAACCCCACCTGAAGACAACACTTTTTAAATATGTGTTTTACTTTATTGTTTTTTAATATATTTTTATGTCAGGTCCACAGAATTAGATTAATCATAAAATTTGGGTTACAACAGTTGGGTTATGTCACATGCCTAGTCATATTTTTATTCATATTTATTTGTTATAACAAACACCTTTGGTCTAATCTAACCCAAGATCTAGAACATAATTTACATCTACTTGTGTTTACATCTGCTTGTATGCTCCTCTCCTATCCAATACCCTGATTCTCTAACCAGAGGTAGCTACAAAAATGTTTATCATTTTGATTGAATTTTTAAGTTTTATTACTTACAAATTTATGAAGAAATATCATATTGCTGAGTTGTCATTTAAAAAAAGGTATCATACAATGTGTAGTCACCTGGGTTTTGGCATTTTGACTTATGTTACAAGATTCATTTATATTGGTTGGTATAGCCTTTTTTCATTTCCTTTCAACATATTCTATTATATGTGAATATATCATAACTTCTTGTCCATTATTCTGTGGATGAGTATTTGGGTTATTTTCAGTTCTTAATTATTATTATGAAGAGTCCTGCAATTGACTTTTTTGTCCATGAGTCATGGTGCATATGTGCATGCATTTTTTGTGGAGTATATATCTAGGAATATAAATCCTGGATTATAGGATATGAATATGTTCCTTTTATAATATATTGGTAAATTGCTTTTCAAAATGATTTTACCAATTATACTGCAAATAACACTGTTTAAAAGATCTGGTTGATTCCTAACTTCCCTAACACTTGATATTGTCAGATTTCTTAATTTCTTGCCATTTGAATGAGTATAAAGTAGTTTCTTATTTTGGTCTTAATATGCACATCATCGATAAGGTATCTATTCAAACGATTGCTACTCAAATATGTGTTCTCTGCAAAACATCTATTCATGTCTTTAATCCATTCTTCTTAAGGATTGTTTTTTTTTCCTTATTGATTTGTAAAGGTTCTTTATAGTTTCTCAGTACTAATCTCTACTAAGTTAAATGTATGGCAGATATATTTTCTCTGTGTACCTTGTCTTTTCATTTTCTTTAAGGTGTCATTTGATGAACGAAATTCTTTATTTTTGACAAATTAATATTTTATGATTAGTTCTTTCATATCCCATTTAAGAAATCCTTCCCTACTTCAGAGATAGAATGATTTAAAGTTTTGCCTTTGTCTTTTATATTCATAATTCATTTGGAATCATTTTTTATGTATAGTATGCTACTATATGTTAAGGATCTTTTTTTTTCTTTTTTCCAAATAGTAACCAGGTTTTGTAGCTCACCCTGTTAAACAATCCCTCTTTGGGGCCGGCTGTAGCCCAGTTGGTAGGGCGCCGGTTTACCACATGGGAGGCCCCGGGTTCGGTCCCCGGGGCCTCCTCGAACGGGCAGACCACCTCGAGAAGGAAGCCAACGTGGGCGGGGCACACCGCTGTGGGCAAAAGGCAAGCCCCCGCGGGCAGAAAGGCAAGCCCCTGTGGGAAAAGGCAAGCCCCCATGGCAAGGGCGAGCCCCCGCGAACAGGTGGGCCACCGCACTGGTGAGCTGACTCGGTGGGTTGCCCCAGCGGGGGGAGGGAAGCAGACACAGAGGAACGCAAAAGAAAAAAAATGAACACAGTGAGAACAAGCAGCAGGGGGGGATGTATAATAAATAAAAATAAATCTTAAAAAAAAAAAAAAAACAACCCCTCTTTTTTCCAGTTCAATGCTGTTATATATATCCTAGTTCAGTTTGTGTGTGGATTTTTTTCTTGGCTCTGTATTCTCTATATTCCTGTACAGTACAAAACATTTAGGATAATTTATAAAGTATCATGAAAAACACTTGAAGTTTTTTGTAAATAGTTTTACCGAAGTGTTTTTATATGTTTCTACTTTATCTGCATTATTGGATTATTAGTTTACTCTTTAATTTTTTTCTAAGTAGTTGTCCTCAGATTTATAATGAACATGCTAAATGCATCTGAAATTAACTGTAAGTGAAATAAATTTAAAATGGTATAATTTTAATTCTTCTCTTCTATCCTTTTTTTGTATTGTCATACATTTCACTTTTATGTTTTAAACTCCATAATACTTTTTTAAAACTATTTTTGCTTTAGAGAGCCAATTCTCTTTTTAAAAAAAGATTTATTTATTTACTTTATTTTGTTTATTTATCCCCCCCCCCCAATGGTTCTCTCAGTCTGTCTGCTCATTGTTTGCTCACCTTATCCAAGAGGCACCAGGAACTGAACCTGGGACCTTCCACACAGGAGGTGAGTGCCCAGGGGTCTGAGCCACATCTGCACCTGTGGGCTGTGGTATCTGCTGGCTTGTGGCATCTGATCTTTTAGGCGTCTGCTCATTGCGGTAGCTGTGGCATCTAGCTTGTTGTGGTGGGTGTGTCCTCTAGCTCTTTGCAGTGGGTGCTGTGTCTAGCTCATTGCAGGTGTGATGTCTAGCTTATTGTGGCGTCTAGCTCTTTGCAGAGGGTGCGGCATCTAGCTTGTTGCGGTGTGTAGTTTGTTGCGGCGAGTGCGGCGTCTGCTCATCTTCTTTAGGAGGCACCAGGACCTGAATCCAGGATCTCCCATGAGGTAGGGGGTTGCCCAACTGGTTGAGCCACATCTGCTTCCTTT
>PVKH010003232.1:0-25338 GCA_004027955.1 Chaetophractus vellerosus
ATGTCAAAATGGCAGAGCTCCCTTTCTCTGTGTCTCTCCTTTCTCTTTGTGTGTTCTCAGTTTCTATAAGACTCAGGGAGAGGGCTGAGTCATGCCTCAATTGTCATGCAATCAAAAACCCTAAAGTAATCTAATCAAGTGATCTAATCACTTAACTGAATTTAATGCAATCAAAGGCTTCCACACCCACAGGAATCTATTAGTTCAAGAACATAATCTTTTCTGGGATTCACAAAATGCAAAATGTCACAGTATCCCTCTACTATAATAAAGTCATAAGAGTAGGTATAGCGCTTTCAGTGGGTTCTGTGAATCATTCTAACAAATTATGGAAGCCGCTAAGATGGTGGGAACTTCCCAATTTGTTGCCAGTTGGTAAGAAATGGAGGTGGACTGGGCCCCTGAACTTGCTACTGGAATGGGAGGGACAATCTTGTGGAGGATTGCCCTTAGCCTGTGGAGTCTGGCCTAACTCCAGAAAGTTAGAGTCAGAATTGAATTGGATAGAGTTTTTGCAATATTTGTAGTAAGTGTCAGAAGATGTGGAAGTTGTAGAAGTTTCTGATACCTACACAATAATAGTACTATTCCTCTTAAGATTTTCTCATCTCACCCTCAAAATAGGGACCCAAAATTTAATCTGTCACCAAATTCATTCTTGTGTGATATTCAGTTTAATTTCAGTTCAAAGCCCATTTTGATATATTTAGTCATTGAAAACTAATTTATATGCTAAACCACCTACACTGTTTGTAAAGTAGTAAATGACAAATAAGGGAAGAGAATTTGACCAATATATACCAATATATAAATAATAAAGCAAAGAAGAAAATAAGCAGAACTAATGAAAGTTTTTGTTTGTTTGTTTGTTTTTTGTTTTATTTTATTTTCTGTACTGGTCACAAGGTGTAGTACTTTTCATTTTAACTTTCTCCTTCCACTAATCATTTTTGGCACACTTGCTCCAAGTAGCACTCATCTAAGATTTGTTTAAAAATTCATTCTTGAAGAGGTCACTTTAATGGTCCTGTCTTTATTGAGTTGAGGGAATATTATGGAGTACCTCAGAGAATCTCCTGAGTTTTAGACCTATGCCTCCTTGCCCCATTGTTAAACAGTATTGTACTGGACATTGAGCCAGTTACTAAATGATATAGCATTTCAACAGTAAGGTCAGGAAATAGACCCAAAATAGAAACTTGAGATTACTTTTTTGAACTGACTGGATCTGAATCCACTAATAAATTTTTGCCACCCTGGGGCATATTCAATGTTCAAGTTCAGTGTGGCCATGGTGGCAGAGATGGAAGTAATACATAGCTTTACAACATAGGCTTTCTCTCAGCAAAGCTTACCTGCCTACCATCATTGCTTTGAGTGTCCAAACTGCCAACAGCAGAAACTGATGCTCCCTCATCACTAATAAGGCTTCATGCCCCAGGGGAGCTAGCCAGTCACTTGGTAGCAGAATAATTCTAGGAGTATGGTGAGGCCAGAGATTTGTCTTAATAAAAAATAAATTTACCGATCATGGATTTTCTCTTAATGCACCCAGTTTTGAATTATTGAATGTTTTATGTATTTTAATGGTGCCCCAGGGTACTCACAGGGCTGATCTAGAAGTTACTACAAAATGTTATGTCTGCTGAGCCCATGTGTTTGTATACTTTAACTGATTTCTAATTCTTTTATACCTTCAAATGATTCTTGGTGGAATATAAATCACATTCAAATCCTTGATGAAAGGAAGCTTTATACATCCCCACACAGACACACAGGCACACACACACACACACACACACACACATACACATAGTGCCCAGGCTTCTAGTAGAGCCCTGTATATGAGTATATGAGAGAGACCATAGCAGGAAGTGGAGAGGAATACTCATTGAAATGCAAGAAGGCACTGGAAGGGTTTACCCAGGCATAGTGATGTAATGTTCCCTTCTAGTACTTTAATCCTACTTTCATTGCATGAATCAGTTGCTTCTCTTTCATCATCAGTACAGTTTAGACTAATTGTGTCCAGTGGTTAGCACAACTTAGGAATTACATTCAAGTTTATAAATAAGTGAAACATTTTTCTCAGGAATCAGGGTTCTCACAGGAATTATTGAAATATCTACCTATGCCAAAAAAATATTGACTAGATGTTAGGCACAGATGCTATAACCCAGCCTTCTGGACAAAGGATCCCATAGCCAAGTTGGGAATATAGATTTTAAAAGTAATGTAAATGTTTAACCAATAATATAATGTGGAAATTTCAGAGGAGGGCATCTGACACATATTGTGAGTGAGAGAAATAGATTTAAAGACAATATATTGGTTGAATTCAATCTTGAATGAAGAGAGTAAATTATGCAGGCAAAGACAAATGCAGGTTTTCTAAGATGTCAGAGTAAACAGTATTTACTACTGTGAATATGTATGCTGCTATAAGGAGGCACAGCAATTCCTAACCCAAGGAGTATGCTAGTCAGGGTGGGAGAAATTTCAACCTCTTGGGGAAACTGCCTTTCCCCCTGATGAGCCTAAACTTTGCTGCCCATGTAAAGGAAAATGTACTGCTCAATAACAAAATTAGAACCTTCTATTGAGGTAGAGTTGGTTGAAGGGGAAGGTTTGCCAGTAAGACTAAAATGTTATTTATAGAACTAAAAAGGGCCGTATATTTCTTTTTCACTCATGTCACATGGTCTTGGATGGTTCCATCCTGAGCAGCAGTTATGTTACCGTAAGCTAGAATAACTTAGAAAAGTACAGCCAATCTTGGACAATCAAGAGGAAACCAAGGGGAGCCCATGGAAAAGAAGGAAGGAGCAGTCCACATAAGTTTATCTGTTTTTATGGGAGACTTCTAAACAACTGGTCTTCCAGAATTAGAAACAAAGGAGAGTTATGTAACAATGTCTTAACAAATAATTGAAAGTATATATTTTCCAGTAATCTTGTATATGATATGTAAAATAATCATCATACTAATAGAAGTAAGCACAGACTAGAGAGGTGGCTGGTCAAATATTTGAAGAAATTTAGTTCTTATGTTGGCTGGTTGTTTATATTCTCAAACAGGCAATGCTAATAATAAGTTCAATGAAAAAGTTCTGGTTTATAAAGCTAATTTACTAATGGAGGAAGCAACATTGAATAACATGAAAGAGAATTCAAATCCCCACATCAAAGTTATCCAAAGTAGAATATGAAATAGACTTAGAAGCTTAATTTTCTAGTGCCTGATAATTTTGTCGTAATTTATTACATTACTCAGAATTTTTGGAAAATTTTACAACGTAGGTAGAATTATCTGACAGGCTCTACATACATTGTATAGGTATGGGGTTTGGATTTGCGTGTCAATGTTTATAGTTTTGGTGCTAGTCTCACAACAAAAATTAACCCTACAATCTCAGCAATGTTACAACACCTACTATCTGGTTCACTGGACTGGCCCAAGACAACTAACAAATGGAGCATGATGGACAACTCCCATCCCCCCAAAAAACAGAGAGTATCTACAACTGCAAGCAAGACTGTTCCACCCATCTGCCCCATGGGATCTAGGCCTCCACTCAATTGGAAACAGAGTGGACATCACCATCCCCAAATCCTCAAGATTGAGGAATGAGCAAACATAAGGGAGGAATGCAACTATGGACTAAAGTAGACTTACTATTCTAATAATGGAAGATCTTGTGGCATTGATATAGTAAAGGCAGTGGTCAACACCGTTTCTGAGGGGAGGGAGAAGGAAGAATGGGTGTAATGTGGTGACTTTTGGGGACATTGGAATTGTTCTGAATGACATTGCAATGACGGATAAAAACCATTATACATTTTGTCAAAACCTATAAAAGTGTGCAGTGCAAAGTGTAAACTATAATGTAGACTGTTGACCATGGTTGGTAGCAATGCTTCAATAAGTATTCATCAATTGTAACAGACATAGCACACTAATGACTGATGTTGTTGATAGGGAAAAGTGTTGATGGGGAAAAGTGTTGATAGGAAAGGGGTGGGATATACGGGAATCCCCTTATATTTTTGATGTATCCTTTATGTCATCTAAAGTTTTTTTAAAAACTAAAATAAAATTTAAAAATTAGCCCTGCAGTTGAGGACTTAAACTTCCACAACTATTTCATGATGATACATTGATACCACAAATATTTTCCCCTGCAAACTGTTGAAAGTATACTATCTATCTCTATCTAATTTTGGACTTTATCATTAACAGACACCCCATAGAGGTTTTCTTAGTAAGAGGTGGTTTTATATTACATGCTGCAAATCACAGTTCAAAATTACCTGAGCAAATTTATTTTCTTTAACAAGTGCTTTATAAATATTCATTTAAAAAGTCATGTTTATAAATTGAAATGGTCCTTTGTAAATGTCCAATTACAATCATTTGGCAAGTATAAATATACTTTGTGGCAAACAATACCCTGATTTATGCAGATCCCATTAGATATGACAGTGAACTATAATTATCCTAGTGGACTATAATTTTGCCTGCCCAGTCATTCATAGAGTTTAATACACTCAACTGAGACTACATTTTCAAAGCTGTTTCCAACAGTGGCAAGGATGTATGTGTCACCACCCTTTCTAATTCTATTTTTGTTGGAAAAATAATCTCAGCTATTTAATCATTCATGGTATTTTGCTCAATTCAATATATCTGAAACAAAATAAGAATAATATTAATTACAACTCCTTTTTGCTCTCTCTAAAAAAATACTTGTTTGTAACCGTTGGTATTTTTTCTTTTTCGTATATTTGGTCATTAGAGGTTAAACACATTGGTAGTTAAATTACTGCCTTGATGAAGTAAATTGCCTTCTTTAGAGCATATTATACATGTGTAAGAAATTGCAGCTAAAATATAGATGTCACGTTTGAATGAAAAATTCCATGTCTGCTTCCATGTTTCAAGTTGATGACCCATCACTACTTTTAACTCAGTAGATAATATAGCTTTTTAGTCTTTAATATGCCTTTAGTAATAACAAATAACAATACATTACCCAATATCATGAGAGAGCATAAAAGCAGAATCCTTTTAGGAAGATGTTTGCATGACACAAAAATAACTGGTCAGTTTATATAAATCACCTGTTTTGTCAACATTCAGAAATCCATGCATAGGAACACAATGTTATATTTTACCATACTAATCTAGAAAAATCTCCATGTCATGCAGTTTGAGTTGACATTCATGGTATAGGTCTAGAATTTTTCTACAGCAGAGTCTTTCCTGATAAAGCAATTCTCTCATGTTTTCTCAACGCAATAGTAAGCTTCTATTAATGATAAATGCTCTTTCCAAAATTTTGCTTATATTTTAATGTTCTTACTGTTTCTTTTTATAACATAAAAATAAGGTTAGCTTACAGTGAAATATGAAATTATAAAATTGAATTCAGCAATTTAAAAATAAATATGTAAAAGCAAAATGCTGTTTTCATAATGTGAATACCTTCCCTCAGGGACTCCCACCTAATGAAATTCCTGCTCCCTGAAAGGGCCTGGAGACTGTCATCAGTGTTGTCCTTGAACAGCTTCTTACCAAATATAACCACAACTGTTTGGTGATACCTGCTCCTGGGATCTGCATCCATTGTCACTGTTGTAGTGGTTTATCCCTGAGGCTTGAATTCAAGAGTGCTGGACCTGCGGACATTCAGAATGGACTATTCATTGGTGTTGAATACAGTGTTGTATTCTATGCTAATGTTTCATTTGGGTCGTACTATAGTAGATGAGTTTTTAAATATCTCCTTGGACCAAGAGAGCCACCCCAACCATGTGTACAGAGAGGGTGAGTTTGCTCCAACATTTGAAGAAGGTGGATATTCTGGCCCATTGTTCAAGGAGAGTTTGGCCACCTTGGGCTACAGAGAGGGTGAAGCGCATTCTCCAGGAATTGGGAAGAGTTATGTCACCACCCCACTTCTATGAGGAGGGCAGACTTCTTCCCCATAAATTGAGGAGAACTAGGATGCCACCTCACTGTTCTGAGGGGGTTGGACCTGTATGTTAGTGATTAGGGAGAATGTTTTTGGAGGGTGAGTTCTGGAGCTTGGTTGTCACCCAGATGTTTGAAGAGGGTGGAACTGAAAGTATGGCCTTTGTGCAAGCTGGTGGAAAGGTGGGCCCCCATAAAGCCCCAAGAAGTATGACCTGCAAGTTTTTGGAACTGTTGGGGACCCATGGCTATTTCCCTTCCAATTTCTCCTTATGGTAATGCAAATGTTTATCCCATGTTTGTGTCTCATTTGTATATTGGAAACAGATAACTTGTTTTATAAATTTCAAAGGTCTACAGTCAGAAGGGACTTTTGGCCCAATACAAACTGTGTTACTTTAACTGATTTTAATGCGATTTTGTACCTAACATTCCTACTGAAATGATTTAAAGTTTTTTTGGAATATTGCACCATCTTTTTGGGATTCAGAGGGTGGAGTGTGGCAGTTTGAAATTATTTTGTGAATCCAAAAAAAAAAAAAAAAAGAAATATTAGTTTTGAACTAATCCATTTCTGTGGGTGTAAGACCCATTTGACTAGATTACGTCAGTGGGGCATCATTCATATTGAGTCTCTACCATCTCGCTTGGTATGATATAAAGGGAGAGACAATTCACATGGACAGACACAGGAAAAAGGGAACTACTATGGTTGATAATTCCGTTTAAGAGAGAAGCTTGCTTAAGCATGAAGCTCCAAGAGGCTGGACCCATGAAGCAACTAAAGAAGAGATGAGATTTATACCTGATAGCTTGCAGCTAAAATAAGAAAGCAGAGCAGCTGAGCCTGAGAGAGGAAGCCCATGGGGGAAGGGAGAGACCATGCAGAGATCATCTGCAAGCTTGCTTCAACATGTGGCAGCTGATTTCAGTGAGAAAGCACCTCTTATGGTACCTTGAGTTGGACTTTTCACAGCCTTGGAACTGTAAGCTTTTACCCCAAATAAATACACTTTATAAAAGTCAACACGTTTCTGGTACTTTGCACCTTCTTTGGTTTACATTTATGGTATTCATCTTTGGAGACCAAAAAGTCCCAATTCCATACTCAAATGGTATTAATACTAAATGTTTTGCCAGGAAAATGTACTATTTTTAAGATTAAAAAAACCCCACAGGTTTATTTGTGTTCCCTCTGTCGATCCACTCTCACTGATGGCAACTTCTAGGCACATTAAGGGTATCGAGTGTTTGTTAAGGAATACCAGGACAATAGACCCACTTGAAGGGATGGAATCAGAAGGGTTCAAAAGTAAAAGGAATCTTCTCTTTCTCAGTAGGCTGGCTAATTGTATGTGCATTCATTCTGATTGAATTTTAAGACTGATGGAAAGAAAGTAACTTTTAAGTTCAGAAACAATTACAGCAGGAATTGCTATCCTTTACTGAATGAAGAATGTTATTTATAAAGGAAGAAAATTACAAAGATTTGTTTCCTGCTGTTAATTTTGCTAGGGTACTGAATTAGTATGATACTGCTGGGAGCTGCAGGAGACCTTTATGATACATTAGCAGGAAGGAACCGACCTGATGAGTGGCATTAATCATCAGAAACTCCAGGTTAAGGAAGGTGTCAACAAGGCACCAAGGAGGGATTGCCTCCTGACCCCCACCCCTCAAAATCAGTGTTGTATGTAACTTTAAATAATATCTAAAGTAACCTAAATCAGTTATTAATTCTTGACTTACATTATTTAGTAGTAAGAAACAAAATTCTTGATGCAAACAACATAGTTATGTTAAATGAAAATCAACAACAAATTTATTGCATCTCTATTTTCTCCTTTCTGCTTTACATCTGATTACAAAAGAATTGGTAAATATTTCAGGATTTGCTGTACAGTTAAAACAACTTAAACTTTGCTTGTGAAATGAAACATGTAATAATAAAAAAGTTTGCAAGGGGTATAGTGTAGGAATATGTGCATATCAAAGATTTCAAATATTTGCAGATTAAAACATTTTCCTTTGCATTATCTATTTTAGTGGATTGAATTGTGTGCCCCAGTTTGGACATGTTCTTGATTTTGTTCTGCATTTTTGTGGGTGTGTTCCCATTGTAAATAGGATCTTTTGAACATGTTACTTCAGTTAAGGTATGTTCCAACTAAGTCACTGGAATTTATACTCGAGTCATTTATAAGGAGGATGAAATTCAGATATATGGAGAGGAAGCCACAGGATAAAGCCAAATGGAACCCAGAAGGAAAAGGGAAGATGATGCCATGTGCACTGCCATGTAACGAAACGGCCAAGGAAACCTAAAGATTCCTACAATCTAAGATTCCTGCAAGCCAAGATTCCAATGAGCCAGGAGATAAAAATCTCAGGAGTAAGCAAAGCTTACAGTCTCTGAAACTGTGAGCCAATAAATTCTTCTTGTTAAGCCAACCCATTGTATGATATTTGTTTTGGCAGGTTGGAAACTAATACTACTATGAGGCTCTCAAACTCCAATTTTTACATGAGGAAATCAAAGTCACTGTGATGTTGAAAATCTTACAGATTACAAAGCTAATCAGAAGCAGAACATGCCAGTTTAATATGTCTTAATAGAACAACTTCAAAAAAAAGCTAGAAACAGTTTGCTCTTTCTGGTTGTATTTTCTACTTAGACTTTCACCTTCTGGTGGCTACAAAGTATGCAATTATTGATTATTTTAGTGTATGAATGGAATCTTCAGGTGAAGGTTCTTGTACCTCTAGAGGAAAGTAAATTTTCTTTAACAAATACTTGTCAAAGAGAATTAACATGGTATATGTCAATGCTGAACATAATAGAATCATATTTTAAATTTCACAAGCCTTGTAACATCTTTTTTGTTATAAGGTCACTTCAGGAATAATTGTATTAAAAGGGTTATTTTTCACTTTACAGATGATAAATGCCAATGGGAACATGATAATGCTTTCGATCATCAGTGACCATAAAGGACATATCTTGCTAACAACATCTGGTTTCCACACCATCCATGCATCCTAGAATTAACATTTGTACTATTGGAAAATTGTTACTGACAGCAAAAACATGTGTTTTTTTTTCTGTTGTTTTTTAAACTGTGCAGCAGTGGAAGACCTATTCACATATTCACAGTCATCCTTCAATCTGAGTTATAATACAGAATGTTTTCTTCCCTAAGGTTATTTCCAATGTTTAGGTACTGACAAGCAAGTATGACTGTTGACCTATTCCTATATTCAGCTAATTATGTCTGACAAGAAAATCTTGATTCAATCACAGCATTTTGCAACTCATTTCTTCTCCAGAACTTTCTAGAATATTGCAGAACCAGCTGCTCGGCTGTTTGCCTGTGCTTAGTCAAATGTAGGATTTTAAATTCATTATATTTTGATGAAAGAAGTCCACATTCTCCAATGTGAAATAGAAATTATGATAATGCATCCAATAAGAGAGCTTTAGAAGTTTGTTAAGTACTTCTGTCATGCCTAATTTCTTTTTTTACTCTTCAGGAGCATATTTTCTGGCATTAATATAGTTTATAACAATAGAAGTAGTTCATATTTATGAAATATCAGAAAGCTAAAAGAATTGCAATTCTGAGAACCTCACTAAGCTCTCCTGTTCCTTTGTTTAAACTTACTATGCTTACCCAGGATGAGCGCCCTGCAACATCTGGCATAATATGGGCCATGTACCAGATACTCAACAGATATTTATTGAACAGATTTGTTGTGAGAATAATCAGTAATTATTTCAAGCTTTAAACAATGCACTGGACCCTTTTTGAAGCACTTAAAATTGATTAGCTCATTTAGTTATGATAGCAGCCATAGGAAATAAGTACAGTTATTATTTCCATTTTAAAGAGGAAGGAATGCTAAATAATATGCTTAACATATGAAAGAGAGTGGAGACAAATTTTGCATCTAGGCTGTCTTAGTTTGCCACAAAAATGCCAATACAAAGTATCAGAAGTTTGATGGCTTTTATATCAGGAAATTTATTAGGGTAAAACCTTACTCTTCTGAGGTTGTGAGAATATCCTAATCAAGGCATCATCAGAGATGCTTTCTCACCAGAGTCAGCTACTGGTGATCCTGGTATCCTACTACACGGCATGGCAAGATGGCAGCCAATCTCTGCCTAGGTCTCTGTCTTCCCTCAAGGCTCACCACCCAGAGCTCAGCTGTGGGCCATCAGGCATATAGCTTATCTCTTCAGCCTTGAGATGCTCTGTAAGCCCAGCTTCTTGGGAGTTTCATGCTTCAGCTTTGCTTCTAGAAATCCTTGAGTCCCCTCTCACGTGGCAGTGTCAAAAGGTGGCTTCCTTTCCTATGTGTGTCTTTCTATTTGGGTTTGTCATTTAAGTAGGATACAGCAAGAGGGTAGACACCTAACCTGGGTCATGCCTCAGTGATATAGGCTCAAGAAAAGCTCTAAAAGGGATTTAATGAAGTGAACTAATCAAGGGCACCTCAACTGAATTTAATGCAATCAAAAATCCTCAAAACCACAGGAGTGGATTGGTTTAAGAGCAATCTTTTTTGGGATCACAAATTTCAAATTGTCTTTCTGTCTAACCTCAAAATCCATGCTTTAAAAAAAAACAAATCAATTTAATTGACACATATTAATAAAGCATACAATTCATCCAAAGTACACGATCAGTGGTGTCTGGTATAATCAAATAGCTATGCATTCATCAAGGGGATGAAGGGGTGAAGTATTTTCTTGTTTGTTTTTTGTTGTTTTTTTTGTTTATTATTATTATTATTATTATTATTGAAATAATGAAAATGCTCTAATCAGGATTGAGGTGATTAACATACTACTTTATATATGTGAAGATATTTTAAAAATCAAGAGACCATTATTTCCATTTTAGAGAGGAGGGAATGCTAAAAAACATGCTAAATATATGAAAGAGAGTGACAGCACATTATTTTCCTTTTACTATGTAATCTCCACTGCATGGCTGTACTCAACTTCTGAGGAATTTCTGCAAGACTGTTAAACCTTTGGCATTGCTTCCTTAGATTGGGTAGAGGCAGACTTGGTGTTCTCTTCCTAATGAAGTTATGATTAGAATAATGGGCATCATATCTGCTTGTAATGATTTAGCAGTTGTGTACATCACGATTCTCACCATGAAAAATCCTTAAAATAGAAAAATAAGTTACATAATCATCCAACCACATTGGACTTGGATTCAATGCCAAAGTTCTTCATGTTTCCAGGGCGTATTCATGTGGGGCACAGCAATTATGGAAGGAACTCATATGTCATTTTGTCCCAAATCATTTCTCAACAGATAAACAGCATTCAGTATTTTGAAAATATCTAATACATACTAAACCATTGTTTGATTTAGATATAAATATATACATAATATGTAGAGGAATAATTAAAAGAATAGAAATGAAACTCTGACATTACATGCTCCTCATTTTTAATTTCGGTAAGAATATTCTAATTAATTGATCATATGCCCCAGCACTGGAAATATTTTTTCCCTTAAAAGTCATTATTTTAAAAATTGTTTGAGCCAGAAATGCATATGCAGTCCTGTTGATTTTGTTTCCTTTCTTTGGGAAATTTAATCTTAAATAATTTTAATGAAAATTAGTTTTAAAAACAAAATTTTTGTAAAGTCTTTGAGGAAGTGAAAAATGAAGGTTTAAAGTAGGCAGTGAATCTAGATTAAAGAACAAAAGATTTTGCTGCTTTACAAAGAAGTAGGTGTAATTAATTTGTGAATTCATGGAACAAACCTAATATTAGAAAAACTGAGGAGGGACAGGCTTGGCTATATGAGTAACTGACCATTTATATAAATGTGATCACCTTGACTAATTAATTCCTACTATCTTAGTTACTCAATTAGATGACATTTTGTGTAGAGTGATTTTTCCTCTCCCATGACATTTTAAGGTATTTCTGACTTCCTGATGTAAAACCCTTTGGGAGGTTAAAAAACAAAAAACAAAAACAAAAATAAAAACAAAATAATAAACAGCATCAGAATCATCTGGAAAAGCTGAGTTCCTAGTTGTTTTCTATATTGTTCAAGTTGGGCCAACTATGGTGCAGAAAACCTAGGAACCTGCTACAAAAGACTTCCCTCAAGGTCACTAGTTTAGGTTTCTCCAAAAGCAAGAAGAGGCAGATACATGCTCTGTAC
This sequence comes from Chaetophractus vellerosus, assembly GCA_004027955.1. Taxonomy (NCBI): domain Eukaryota; kingdom Metazoa; phylum Chordata; class Mammalia; order Cingulata; family Chlamyphoridae; genus Chaetophractus; species Chaetophractus vellerosus. The sequence goes on from PVKH010003232.1 coordinate 12,178, forward strand.
TGTGGGTCTTGGTTCAGGAGGATGAAGGTGGTTGCAGAACTCAACTGTGTTCAGAAATACACTTTAGCATAGAGATGTGGCTGCTATGAAGGACTGAAGCATGTTTGAAACACTGGCATATACATGGGTTATGAATATCATCCATTACATGATGTACCCCAATACTAAAAGATGAAGTTGTTATTAAGCATCAGCCAGTGGATAAATATCAAGTTCTTTTCCACAGGCTAAGGAGAATGAGGTCAAGCAGAATTGCCCCATTCCAAATTATATAGAGGAAGTCAGTCCTGTCGGTTTGTCCACCCATTTGGGTGTGAACCTGAACTGAATTTGTAGCTCCTATGACTAGTCCAGCAACATTATGCATTGCTGCAGGAGCCATCATTTGGAGGGTTTAGAGATCAGATCTCGCCATGGTTAGTGGACCTGGAATAAACAACAGTATTTCACTTGGGAATTCATGTTCCCTACCGGTTTTGAAGCTCCTCATTTTGGGGCTTTGTTTAAGAGGGAAACACATGGAATCTTTAATGACAAGCTTTAGGACATATAAAGCTTTCTTCCACAATGATGGGGCTGGTTTCAACACAAGGAAGGTGTGCTGTCCTTTATATTTATGCTTGTTCTGACACTGACAAGAGGAGCAGTGAGTATGCTTTGCATACATCACCTTTCTACACTTCTCGCTGCTTCTCCTCAACTGTTTGATCCAACTTCAGTGGTGACTACTGGGGGATCATGGATGGAGATGGGCTCTAATCTGCATTGCCATGCAAATACAAAAATGTATTTTGAAATGGCTGATTATCAAGTACAAGCTGATTCACTGTGGGGTATTTAGTTGAGAGATTTTGAATCATTTTCTGATGGTGGGTTGCTCTAAAACAGAGGAAATGAGAGGGTCATTCTCTGGCACACCAGCCACCTGTAACCTCCTACAGGAGAGTATGAATTATTGATTTTCCTGAATGACTATGAGTTGGACTGTGGAACTTTCCAGGTAGGGTGATTAGAAAGCATTTGTAATCACCTCTGAGAGTACAGCCTATTTGCGTGAGTCTGTTAACCCATATCTTTTCCTCTCTGGCCAGCAGGATACTGGAAATGTGACCCTTCTGAATTCTGTAGAGCCCCAGCTAGAATTATTAAAATATTGCACCTTCATGTGGCATCCAGATGGCTTTTTAATAGGTTACCCCCGGCTTCACTGGAACATAGAAACAAAAGTTTATTGGGGGAAGGGAACTTTCACAGCTCTGCAAGGAAAGAATTGTCAGTTCATAGAGCATCATGCCTCTAATTAAGAAAAAAGTATGATACACCAGGGATGATGCTTTCCTCCCTGGAAAATGGTCACTAGCTCACCAAAGGTGTTTAGTGAAGGGCATATTATTGGTCTCTAGCAAAGTATCAATATTGCCCAAACCTTCCCCCATTTGAACCTGTCTATATTTCACAATAGCTAATATATAAGATTCTGAGAAAATTAACAAGATTGGTCCATCATGAGAGATATTCTAACAGACAAAGCTCAGAGAGACACGCTAAGATCTTCATGGAGAACCCACGTGAGTACATTTGAGGAGACAAGTAACAATGACAAGTGAAAAGTCAGGGACCAAGAGGGTAGGTTCAGAACTGAGTTTGGCATTATATGTAAATATAAATAAAACTGTAAAATATTTGTGAGGAACCAAGGAAGGAACATGATTCAATAGCCTTTTTTTTTTTTTTTTTTTTAAAGACACATTTATTCAGCGTCATGATCAGACTATTTCATTTAGCAATCAACAGCATGGGTGCAAAAAAAAAATCTACATTAAAACCCTTTGTTGGAATGCTTTACACTTTCCACAGAACAGAAACTAAAATAACCTGTTATACAATTAGTCACAAATACAATATCCTTTAATGTTTGGTAAGTGCTTAGTATATGATTGATTCAGGATAACAAAATACCTGGGACTATGGTAGGCAGTTGAAAGTATTGCAGTAAATGTTATCATACAAGAGGTTGATGTATGTGAGAAAAAAGCCAAGAAGAATGCCAGGAGAGCAGTCCTGGAAGGTAAAAGTAAAGATAATCCCACAAAGAAAGCAGAAGGATCAGAGCAGTGGACCAAGGGAACTAAGCCAAAAGAATCAACAGGAGGCAGTGGAGCTGAAGATAAAATGTTGAAGGAAAGGGGGAAAACTGAAAAACAAAACAAAACAAAACAAAACAGTGCCTGTGGCAAGCTGAAAGCCATTGGTTGAGTGAGAATAGTTTCAGTGCATTGATGTGACTGAAGTCAGAGGTGTGAAGGAGAAATAGCAAATTTAGGCATGAAAGTAAAGAAGTAAATGGGGGACAGGAGATGATGTGAGGGACTGTTGGCTATTTTTCTAATTGGAGGAAATTGCTATATAGAGAGGCAAAGAATTAGACTAGCAAGAGATAAAATATAGATGGATTTTTATAAACATAAGTATATTTTATATGAAATTTTGTATTTCTAAGTGAGGTAGAATATTGTGAAGCAGACCTTTACATTATTCAAACTGATGTATCCATGCCTGTATTAGTCAGCGAAAAGGGGTGCCTTTGTAATATACCAATAATTGGTTACTTTTTACCAGGCCACAAAGCATAAGTTTCTTCCCTCACCAATGCCCATTGTCACGTGTTGGAGCAAGACAGCTGCCGATGTTTGCCAGGGTTCAGGCTTTTTGGTTTCCTCTCTTCCTGGCGCTGCATTTCTCTCTGGGCTTAGCTTCTCTGTTTCCTCTACAAGGCCAGCTGTAGACTATCAGGGGAACAGCTCACTTCTCTCCAACATCCAAACTCCAGCATCAAAACTGCTTCTCAAATTTCTTGCCTTGCCTTTTATACTTGAGACCACACCCACTGAGAGGTGGGGCTCAACGTCCTACTGACTTAGCACAATTAATGCCCTAATCATAACCTACTCATGCCCAAATTAAGAGATCAGTTTACAAGCATGATTCAATTTATATTTTTGGAATTCATAATTACATAAAACTGTCAAACCATTACAATGCCTATTATGTGGAAAAAATAAGTCGCTTGTATGAATTAGGAGCCTAGGCCAATTTTGATGTGAAGTCATTGTAGATCATTGAAGTCATTGTGACACAGAGGAAAGGGATCCACTCATCACTCCTCTCTCAAAACAATTGGCTCTATAGCCAATCCCCAAAGAGTCAAACTATGTGGATAGTGGTTTCCAGTCTCAAAGGGATGCATGTAATAAAGAACACCCCCTTCACATAAATGCACACATACACAAAACACATTCACATACACACACACACACACACATCTTGCCCAGATATACTTGAAAATAGATGGGGATAATATATTGTGTCTTTCTTAAATTGTAACTAGGTGGTTTGTTATCCACTACAGAACGATTCTGATTCACCCTCATACAGAGTGTAACTGTTCTAAATTATGTCAATACATCTTTTTGGGGGGGGTCTGAATGGAAATACCAATACTACTATACTTGTGAATTATCAAGCTTTAATTAATAAAAGGAAAATAAATGCATTAATATTGAGTAATATTTATTTTAGGGTTTATGATAAAACTCAGTTGAAAGTTGTCTGCACTTGTGGAGAAAGGGAAAAGAAAAAAGAAAAGAACATTTAGCTTACAGAGACTCAGAATCAGGCTTTGAGTTAGTTAATTTATACCAGTTATATGTCATTTAGTTCTCTCAAAAAGAAAAACACCTGTCCAAAATGCAGATATTACTTGATTTAAATATTTAGTATCTTGATGTAAATACTGAAGACCTAGATTAAAACCATATATCTGTAGTAAATTATGAACAAAGACACAGAAATCATGAGATGAATTTAATAAGAACTAGAATTCAGCCTTAACTAGATCAAGTATTTTCAAACAAAACAAAATGTTCTCAGGGTCATTTAAAGAGTGCATACAGTTGTAAGAATATTTCTTTTATTCAGATTGCCATGCTGCTTCTTAGTTCCAATCTGGCACAGAATGAGGGACCATCAGTATTTTCTCAACTCTGAATAAACTTTTCAATTTGAGGGAGACTCTCTTGAAGTGGCTTTCATCACAAAAGCACAAGGTATTAAGAAAAGTCATTTTATCAAATTTTCTCTTAAACTCTTCTTTATCGTAAGAACAGTGTTTCTGTACGTTAGGAGTATTAATGAAAGAGCATTGGTGGCAAGAAGGAACTAATCCCTGCATTCCTTTATCTTTTTAATGATATTCTCTTTTGGTGAGTCCAAAATGAAGGGACCAGTAGCTCTAGTGAAAGAGTCTAGGTTGTTTGTGTATTCCAGTAAATAAGAAGATAGTATCTGAAGCTTTGTAGCAGTCTTAGTAAAACACAAAAATTAATTTAAATGCTCGAGTCTCACCTACTCTTCAAGATTATTGTGTTTTACTTTCTTTAAGTCCAAATTTGTGGAAATAGAAACAACAATTTATCAAGTTAGCTCTTGGTTCAAAAATTGTGAATGTTACTGTGAGAGATTCATAAAATCTACCATAATTGCATGGTTATTCTTTTAAATAAAATAGGCATTGTGAAATAATGAATACATCGTTGGAAATTATTTTTAAAAACTGAAGTTTTTTTTTACATTTCTTTTGCTTCTCATTTCTGTTTTATATTCATTCCACCGGTTCTCTTATATATTTGGGAAAATGATTCACAATTATATTTAAAATAATTTAATATTATACACCATTGGCACAAGAAAATATTAATTAATACATTGTTATCTATGCATAGTGAGAGACATATATAACTACTGAAGAAAACTCAAGGTTAAAAGTGGAATTATATTATAAAACTATGATTAAGCCTACAAAGAATGTGTCTTGGCTTTACTGAAAGATTCAACAAATCCATGAAAGAATCTATTCTCATAGGTATATTAGATTTATTAATCAGAGTTTAAGTTTATTGGAAGAGTTGGAAAAGGAAATAAGGGATGTGCTGTGTATCAAGACTGCTAATGATCATGTTAATATGCTTAATGAACAATTGACTAAATCATTAAAATATTAAAGTAAATTTCAAAGATAAACATCTCTATAAATCTAGGATTGGATATAGTCTTGAAAGTTAATAGTACTTATCTCTGGGTGGTTGAAATGAATAAGAGGTTGGAAAATGAAAACTTTACTAAATTATGGGAATAAATACCAACATATTGGCCTGAGAAGGTATTACTTCAGAGTGCAAAGAACAGGAATGTTGGTGATTAACAAATTATAAGCATTATCTACTCATTTGACATATGAACTTGAGCAAGTTATTTATATCCTTCAACAAAGGAAAAAGTTAACTCTCTGGAAGTGCTGTTAAAGCATTAATTATACTTACTTAGAGCAGTGTTTCTCAGCTGTGATTTTATGTTAGAATCACCTGAAGAGATTAAAAACAAACCAAAAAAGCTAAAAGTATAACAACAAGGAAATGTTCAATTAAGTCCAAACTTCTGGTGTAGGAACTTGGGCAGCAGTGTTTTAACGGTTTGTTTTTTGTTTGTTTTTGTTTGTTTTGTTGTTTATTGCTATAGTGGGCCTACAGTGTTGAAAACAACTTATCTAATGGAAATAGAGATAACATTTTTTTGAACTTCTGTTACTTAATTACATTTTGGCTTTCCAGTAGTGATGTTTTTCTTGTGTTTGTTTATAGACCTAAACCATCAAAAATGAAATCATTCCATTAAAAAAAGATGCAACTCTTCATGATTATCTCAGCAGTATATAATATCTTCATTGACATTGCCAGGCTTTCTGCCTAGTTGCATTTCTGGGCACCAGTGAATTAAAGGGGTAACCAGATCAGAGCATGGTGGTCTTCTTGCATTGAGGACTGCATTTGAACAGATCATTATGACATGGATGTAAAACTGAGCTATATATTCAGCATATATTTTAGATTATTTATCAAAAATCTCACAAAACTATTTTATTTTGTTTTGTTTTGATAGAATTGCCAAATTAATTCTAAAATTTTTATGGAACTACAAAGCCGAAAATCTAAAATAAAATTGAACTAGAACAATGTTGGATGAGTTACATTACCATAGCTTAAGATCTATTATAAAAGTATTACATGGTATGGTATTAACATAAGGATAGACTACTTAAAAATCAAATGAAATATTTCAAAGGGTATTAAAAATACACTAGTTATATCTCCTAAAATCCATCTGTGTCTTCCCTTCAATTCACTAAAACCTAAGTCTTTTCCCATACAGCATCAATTGATTTTTGACAAAGCTACCATGGACAAAGGAAAGTATTTCACAATAAATAGTAGTGGAATGAATGGATATCCAAAGGAAGATACTTCTTTTGCCCATGCCAAACAAAATTATTAAACTAAATCGGGTCATACAGTTAAACATAAAAACTCAAAGCATAAAAGTTATAGAAGAAAATATAAAGAAAAAATGTCTCAAACATAGAATGGACAATGTTTTTAGAAAGAATGAAAGCCTTACAAGCCCATAAAAGAAAGAAAAAATATCTATATGCATATACATATATTTATTAACAAATTTGGTATATATCCATAAAGGAATATGTCTAAATGGTATGAAAGATCAAACTATGAATATACACAACAAATTGAAAAAAAATCACAAAGCATTATGCTGAACAAAGAAAGAACACTATTATTTATATGAAATTCTATGCTAGGTGAGACTATTATATAGTAATGGAAAAATGAGATTAGTTGACAAATTTAGTGCAATAGGGCATAAGGAAACTTGTTGGGTGATAGCAATGTTCTAGATAGATTGATTGGGTTTTAACTTTTGTCAAAATGATGACCTGATTAGTAAAATAAGTGCATTTTATCATATGTAATTTATATAAAAATAAAGTAGATATTAAAAGTAAATATGCAACAACAATATAACAAAACAAAGCCCTATTCCAGAACAATTAAATAAGGTTATGTGGAGGTAACAATGTTTATCAGTCCTTTTTGCAGAGCTTCCTAAGTAATTCTAATATGCAGACATCATTGAAAATATCTGATTTAATGGAAATTGGGGGCTCATTCTTGTGGACTTCTAGAATTCTATTTAAATCTTGTTTTCTATTAAGAAGCATAGTTGTTATTTTAATTTTCTTTTGTTTTTGTTTCTATAGACCTTATAGATCAAAGATAAGACTAGTTCTATTCTAACAGTTTCTTGGTGTTCATTTCAGCCACACAGAACAACTCCTTTGACTCTCAAGAATGGAGTAAGTAAGGGAATTCTTTTGCTTTGTATACTGGCAATTCCAAAACAATAGCAGTAAACATTTTATAAAAAGGGCTGATTTATTTAACTTATTTCTACAGAATATCTTATGCTCAAAAATATTTCAAAGAAATAAATGGTGTTTCACATTTGATTAATGTGCAAACTCTTTAATTTAAAAAGTATAAAAAGAAATATATATCAGTGGCTGTTCCCAGAGTTAATTCATGTCCCTAGACATCATCAATAATTTCTGATAAAAATTACTCTATCCTAATGTGAGGATTAATTCAATTCATTGAGTTGTTACAAATGTATTTCTGAGAAAAGTGCTTTTCCCATAATAAGCACTCAATAAATTTCAAGTGCTTTCTTTGTTATCATTTAAAAAATTATCTTTTGTTAACAAACCTATAGGATAAAGACAGTGATTTCTGCATTATCTAGATCCATTTTATAAGATCATTATGTAGTATCAGAAAAGCAGAAACTGCAGCTATTAAAATAAGATGACAGTGTATGGCCATTTAATATTAATCCAAGTAATGGAGAAAAACCAATCTTTTAGATCTCATCATTAAATTACACTACAAGTTTGCTATAATGAGAGAGGAAGTTCTGTTTTCAGTTAAGATTCTCACACAGTTTTTGTAGGGAGACCTGGACTCCCTTGCTGAAGCAATAGGACAGTATTGGCAAATACATGAAACATGCTGTATTCCCTCTTTGCCCATGGCAGACATCACTAATGGATCGTGAAACTTACCTTCTGAGACTGAAAAGAGGCTGAGAAGGCTTTTTGTAAAGTTCCAGGCAATTTCTTCCACTGAGGTTGAAACGTGGTTTAGTTTTTATTAAACTAAACACATGCTAGATTATCCTTATAACTATGACTACTCTGAACATTCTTGCTTCTTAGGAAAAAACATCAAAACATTATACAGTGATGTTTAAACTGAAAAATACAATTGGAACAACAAAAATAAAAGCTAATATGGTGAAGATATAAATTATGTACATGCCTAAATATTAATAACATTGTAGCAAACCAAGATCAATTATAATTAATTAGAAAGATGCCTTAAAGGAAATATGGATCATGGATAACTGAGCTGCAATAAAACAAAACAGAATAAAATAACAAAGATAGTAAAAAGCTGAGAAACTGATTAAAAAAATAACCTCAAAGATGTGGGGAAAATTGAAGGTGGGACAGAATTCCAGGGCTTTAAGCCCTTCCTCATGGTAGTCAACTTCTCTAAATGAAAAGAGATGTCAGGATTTATAGACTTGAGATTAGGATTCCAAACAAGACTTGGAGTTTGAGACAGATTTTTCTCCAGTTGAAAATGAAGACCTAAGAGAAAAATATGTGGCTTTAACAACTCTTTCATTCATAGCTGGCAGCTGGCAACATCAGGTACCTATCCAGCATTTGAATGGAGAAGACAAGGAAGACACCTCTCAGGCATCCCATATTCATGTCTGTTTACTCTGTGGTGGCAGAGTAGTGCCTACAATTCTATCTAGTACATAAAGTAATGCTAGGTATAATTGAACATTAAGATATAAGTTGCATTTCATAAAACTTAAGCAAAGGTGTCTATTTACACTTTGATTTTCCTTATAAGATATTGTAAACATTATCTTCACTCAAATGAGGAAAATTGTTTTTTTAAATCTTTAATTACAGTAAAAAGAAAAACAGTTCTAGTTTTCTATGAATCTACTCTCATAAACCAAAATGTCAATGATATAACATGCAAATGATTATTATGCTTAGTAGAAGATAATCCATATGAAGAGAAAATTTTATTGCTTTTGATGCTATTTATGAACTGTGATTTATAAAAGAAAAATATAAAGGGTTAAATGGATTTATGAGCAAATAGCCTACTCTCATCAATAGAATGTTAAGGAAAAGCTGGTTTAAAAGTTAAGAAGCTCATAATGCCAGCTCAGAATTTATAGCTAACAATTTTATAGGCCAAAGCTACTACGCAGGCATCCTTATCCTGCAGTATGAATAGGATTACTCTTCGAAGCATTATCCTAATGTGGAATTAAACTGCCAAGTTGGCTTGCTTGCTGTGTGGACTTGTGCATAAGATGAATGTAAGTCTGGGTTCTGTTCAATATTGCTCCATCTGTTAAGCACCTTTTCCTTTGAAATAAAAAAATACATATACAAACACAAGATTCTTATTTAAGCACTGAGTCATTGCACAGTGCCTTATTGAAGAATATCAACAGTAACCCAATAAATCTTTATTATAGACCCAAATGTTTTTATTTGGTAAATGCTCCAAATAGCTGCTGTAATTTCAATTATTATTTTTATTTATGTAAAGTTGATCTGAGGATCATCATTAAATAAGCAAAATATATTATAGAAAATTAGGAAATGGGTAAGGAATTTGTCCTAAATGTCCATTTTTATTAGTAACAACCAGAATTCCTTAGCTAAGCTTATTTCCTTTGATCACTAGAAACTCTTTGGAGCCTTCTATTTGGTGTTCTGTCCATGACATATCTTCATCGGTAAATTTGCAATTTTACCATGTAATTATGGGACATTGCAAGGATACACAGGTAATTATTAATTATATATTGAAATAGCAGTTGCCTGATAATTTTCTCTTCTGAATCACATTTAGTATAAAAAAAAAAATTTTAAAGGCTTAGTTTCATTCACTAGGTGAGACTTAGAAGAGGCTGAAATTTAGAATCACAGTTTTTAAATTGCTTTTTCAAGGAGAGATTTTGAATTTTTTCCATAATTACTTAGCAAATCTTATTTAAAATTGAGGTTTTCTGTAGCAATCTATTTCATTTTTAAAGAAAAATTTTCACTACCATACCAAAAATATAACAATTTAGCTAAATTCAATAAAAGTGTTTTTCATAAATTTTTAAAAATCATTTCTAACAAGGCTAAAACACAAACACAGTTCAGTTGCTACTTGGTCCTAAATTTTAAGAAAAGATACTTTGCTATGTTGAGTCTCTTCTCTTTTATTAAATATTTCATAATATACCTATTCAAAAGAAAAAGTAAAATTTCTCTATTTTCTTATTATTAGGTGAAATAATTATAACATTTTTTGTCTATACCTAGATAAAGCAAATAGAAGTTATAATGTAGATATGGAGAACAGATTTTGAGGAGACTTTTCTGTGACTCAATACATAAATTTCAGATTATATGCACAGTCAGACAATTATTGTGTAGCACAGAGGAATTTTTTCTTTCAAGAATTAAAACAGTGTGATTTTTTACCTTAACTTGGAGGGAAAACCAGAATACCTTATTTATATGCATTTTAATGTATTTTTCTTATACAGAGTTAATATAATATACCACTCCTACATAAAATCATAAAATAAAAGATTGGAAGATCACACAGCAAACTGTTACGTGGTTAATACTGGATTATGTGATGAGAGCAGGAAGTAATAACGGGGAGGGTGTTTGTGTTGAACTATATCTACAATGTAATTGCAGGTTATAAAATAATTTTACCTCAGATGTTGACTTTTATTATCAAAACTTAAAATGTAAAAACTAGAAGACCAAGTTCACTGTATACAGCTTTCATGATTGTCACATGCTGGTGTTACTTTAGCAGTTAAACAGAAATATCATAATTCTGCCTTATTTTAGTAACTTTTTTTAAACCACACTGTTTTGTATGTGCATTTATATTTCCAGGAAGACTTTTATAATATTTGTGCTACCATTTTGACATTCATTTTTATTATGCCTTTAAGATAATTTACATCTTAAGGCAGTATCATCTAAGAATACATTAAATAGTAGGATTAGTGCTAGTTATAAGAAATTCTTCCAAATATCAAAAGCTTGGAATTCAATTAGATATGTTAACTTCCTATAAAGAAGGTCAAGCTTTTAATTTAGAAGAGATCACTCTGCAAAATATTTTAGAAAAAGTAGAAAACATTATTAGTTCAGAAAATCTCTTAGAAGGTATATGTATTTCCCATTATTAAAGTAAATTTCTATAATTTGGGACTACATTTCTCCTACATTGTCCTATCTAAAGGACAAAAAAAAAACCCTTACTCTTGAATTATTTTAGCTTTGAATTATGTGAACTTTCAACTATTTAATATCCTCAGAAATGTTTCCCCTAATCTCAGTGTTACTTGAATACTTTATAATGAGAAAAGTATGTATTTTCTTTGGCAAATGATCACAAAAAAGGAGAGGAGTATATGATCATTATAGTAGTTTTTAAAAGATTTAAAGAGATTTTAAAAATGCCTCCAGTAATTTTACCAACCACAAATAACTCTTGTAAATATTTTATCAGGTTTCCTTCTAATAAAGGTAAACATACTTATGTAAAGGTATACATTATATTTTTAAAAATCTATTTAATATGCACATATTTAATTCTATTATTGTAGTGTCAAAATAGATATTATCTCCACTGTTTTCTTAATATAAATAACCAAGACTAATATTATGGAAGATTCCTGGAGTTTCTGAAAATTTCCTTAGAATCATTTCCCCAGACTCAAATTATTGGCTATTAACTCTTAGCATAGGAATAATGTAGCACATATGAACTGAACTGTGAAAAAATCAAATGCAAATATCTCTATCAAATAATGGAAATTATTTTATATGATCAAGTGTATTTCATTTCCCTAAATCTCATGTCAGCTTAGGGTAGATTTCTCAAGCACTGATATCACAGTAGTTCTTCATTGTCCATTCGTCAAACATTTCTTCTCTTCATGCACATATTTTCTTGACTCTTCTCAACTTTTCCTGTTTCTGATTTTATCTGCTCAAGCAACCCTATCTCTTTACCAGCAAGGAGACAGCATCCACTTAGGTGAAACAGGAGGACAGGATCCATTTTCTTGATCTGATCTAGTTGTCCAGAGCTGTGGATCCTTGTTTGGTTTTCTCTGCTTTTATGCCACCTAATGTTGACTCTCGTCCAGCAGACAGGCAGATTGTTAACTTAGTTGGGCCCCTTGAATAATGATTTGATGAGGTAAAATGATATTTCATTCATGCTTTTAAGGAGCCCTTCTTTCATTATTAGAGTGAGTTTTAAAATATTGTTTCTTGTATTAATTCTGCAAATCATTTGTTCATCCTTTTGTGTTTTTTTTTAACTTGGTAGCTATCCATATTTGATGAGCTCTGTGTAGGTTAAATATTACCTACCACCAATCTATTCTCAATGCAACAATCATAGCAATGTTTTTTAAAAAATTAAATTTTATTACCCTTCTGCTCAATGCCTTCAGTGTTTTCCTCACATTTGAAATAAAATCCAAAAATCATGGCTTATAGTTTCCCATCCAATTGTCACATTCCAACTTTCCTCCTCTCACAGTTGCCCCAATTTACCAATTCTGCTTCCCACATGAGACTTCTTTCAATTACTGAAGTACACTTTCCCTGTTTGTGGAAATCACCTTCTCATACTTGGGTTATCACTTAAATGTTATCTTTTCATGAAGCAAATTATGATTACCTTTCAAAAGTATAACTTCTACCATTTGATACACAGACATACACATATAGGCACTAATATTGCCTACTGGGCTCTCTCTTTCAGAGCAGTAATTACCAAGAACCCTGTTACGTAGGTGTAGCCATTTGGAAGTTTGATGTAATTATGAATTCCAAAAACAGATATTGAATCATGCTTGTAAACTGATCTGTTAATCTGGGCATGATTAAGTTATGATTAGGGCACTAATCGGGCCATGTCAGTTGGGCATTGAGCCCCACCCCTTGGTGGGTGGGGGAATCGAATATAAAAGGCAAGGCAAAGGACAGAGGGAGCAGTTTTGAGAAGTTTTGATGCTGGATTCTTGAGCTGGAGCCCTGGGAATTAAGAGAGCTTGGTC